>CANYLF011267914.1:0-10407 GCA_948193215.1 Bocquillonia castaneifolia
CCAATTGGTTTGAGGATCGCTCTTATTTTGAAGAGAAATGTTGGAGAAAGAGTTTGGATTCATTCTGGAATTTGTAAGAGACTAAAATGATAGAGATATGCTTAGCAGAGTAAAGTTAGTAGAGTAAAGTTTTGTGTGAACTCATTCACTTAATGAATGCATGTAAATAATATTCATAAGCCAGCAGATAACTATCACCATATATTTCAAAGAACTTGATAATTTTAATGGCAATATGTTGATGCACATGTCAATAATTAAGATTCTCCATTATCTCAAGGAGAAGATCACATGCATGTTACAGGAGCAAAAGATCATATCACTTACCTCAGGCTGCATTTTTCAAACCTCGAGCTGTGAGCACCGTTTACTCTTTAAATGATGTAGGTTGTTGACTACAGACACCGCTTAGCTGTCTCTGTAGATGCCATAATCAACCTTTTCTGTTATGGAAATTTGTCTTGTATAGACCAAGCCATTTCACCTATCTCTCATATACAAACCATTATGTTTAATATACCACTTCAATTATCATTATTACATCCTCTAGAAATATTTCCAACTTCCTTATTTATACAATCCATCACATTTTTAACCATTGTTATTTTCCCTTAAAGGCATTCTTAATATCTCATCTTTTATTCTTATCAGCTTTCAATGAATAAAAGAAAGTTGATCGCACACACTTCACTATTAGTGAATCACTTAGACATACTCCAAACTGAACCTGACTTCTCATCAGAGATCTCAAGTTATAGGATAAAAACCCTTGATAACAAACCACTTCTCATTCCTGGATACATAGATGATGTATCTCCATATGAAGAATGTGGATTATTAAAATTCTTCAAGCTCCAAGGATGGATGCATCTACTTACTGATACCAGGCACATATATCTTGATTTGGTAAAGCGCTTCTATGCTAACATCAAGAGAAATCCAGAGACTGGGATTATCACATCTCAGGTAAAAGGTCGTGTTTTTACTTTAGAGGAGAGCTTTTTGGCCAACCTGCTAAATATTCCAGCTCAAGGATGGGTGGTCCATTCTGTGCATGATTGGAGTGAAAATCCAGTTTCTCCTCTAGAAGAATCTTTCTTTGTGATGACTCTAAGGAGGAAATATATGTTCCACATGCTGTTGAGATCCCATTCCACATTAAAGTAATTCAAAACATGTGTTATCGCATCTTATATCCACGAGATCCTGATGGGGTTCGTTGTAGGCCTTGCGACATGTTCCTTGTTTCCAAGTTAATGACTGGAAGACCAGTTAATTGACCTAGGTCCATATTATAATCTATGGTTGTGGTTTGGACTAAAAGAATGGCTTTACCTTTTACTGGGATCTTAACTCACATTTTTAAGCATCTTCAGATTGACTTATCTAGAAGATCATGTAGCCCTAGAGCCATTCTCAATGTCGATGCTTAAAAGAGTACAACTTAATGCTTACTTCTATAGAACCTTAAGTCTTAGTGTTCAAGAAAATCGTCAGCAAGAGGAATGATGTCAGGAAGGTCCATTGCCATTACCTCAACCACTTACAGAGCCAATAAATGTACCTTCCACTAGTGCATTACCACTGTATGGTGTCTCTTATACAATTGAAGATTTGAAGTCTCGTGTGGCTCCATTAGAGAGAACTATCCTAGTGCTGCAACAATAACAAGAACGAACTTGCAAAATGTTGAATGAGGTGCTGCGAGTGCTTAACAATACATATCTATAAATTTGAAATATCAATTTTGATTTTTCTTTTCTTTGTACTTCTTTGTATATAATCTAAACATTTATTTTAAGTTCCAAAGTTCTTTTTTAAATTCATTACTATCACACATCTTACTTATAAACATATGGTTTTGTTTTTCTTGTCACCTTTAATAATCCATAATACCCTTTTCCACTTCATTTTTCTTCCAGAGAATCTTAAATTGTCTTAAAACCACTAAAATCATTGCGGCATAAAGAAAATAGCTTACAAAAGAAAATCTTGAATAAATTGATAAGATATTAACTTTAGTTAAAGTTGTACAATATTGTGCATTAGGGTAATATTTTTCCTCACTACCAAAGGTTGTAATGTACATGTCCTTCCTTCAATATTTATGTAAATGAAATGTATGCAAGATGATGTATGTCCTAATAATGTAGAGCATGTTTATGCTCACCCCATACTCCATGAATCTCTATCAGTGATATGCCATCCTACTATACCACGGGACTGGGCACAATATTGAAATTTTAAAACTCATTTCTTTAATAAATCCATTTATCAACTTAAATTATTCTCTGGAATTTCAAGCTTCAACAGGGTATTTTCGTTAAACCATAAACTTTCCAATTCTTAACTAAAAAAATCCAGGTATGCACCTTTATCCAATATCCTATTGCTCCATGTGCTAGAGTCCAGATCAATCCTAGGCTCTGATACCAAAAATGTAACACCTCACCTTTTTAAACTAGTTATACATATACTTAATATATTCTTACTAAAAATATTTACTTAATTATATAATAAACTTTCATATAAAAATATTATAATAATCTTTAACTTATTTTTACTCTTTATTAAATAAAATTTAATTAATATTAATAATAAGAAAATGCTTTCCCCTAAGATTGCTGGAGTCTAGCCACATGGAGCTCTACCAAAATAACCCTTCCCTACCTATTTGATTTTCTTGCAATACTAGATTATTGAGGAAAATAATGAGTTTGATGCTCAGTGAGAAAATAAGTAAATATATATTTAAATATAATCAACTTAATATTTGAAGTCATTTTCTTAGACTTCCTCAATTACTGACATAATATGCCAGCTTATATTAATTTATTAGAATATATAAAAAAATACTCAATATCACAAACAAATTTACAACACAGCATATCATCCTATAATTATCACAGAATTAATTTACAATAAACTCAAATTCAACCAATTCCAAAATTTTCAACCCAATAAACAATTCCATATCATAGGTACTTTTCCATCATTTCCTAATTCCAATCAATTCATAATAATTTTATTTTTATTTCTCAGTCAATCAAAATCTCATCCAAATCACTACCATCTCAATTCTTTCAACTTCTTACCAATTCATAATAAATTCAACAATACCACATTTTCAAATCATATCATCAAACACCAGGCATAAATGATCCACTTATTAGAAAGGTAATATATTCGCACACAGTCACCTTTCACTTATGAGAAAGGTAATGTATATTTTTTTATAAATCGCGCACACAACCACCTTTCACTTATGAGAAAGGTAAAATATATTTTTTTTTACATATCGCACACAGCCACTTTTCTCATAAATTTCACATATATGTGAGGCACAACACCATCACAACAAATTCATAAAATCTCAATTTAATCAATATCACACCATGATAACAATTCAACCATTTATAGAAGAATTTTCAAAAGTACACAAATTCAATTACAATACCAAGCGGATGACTCATCCTCACCAAATCATTTTCTTAATTATTCACAAATATAAATAGGTGGCCAGTGACGAGAATATCCCACCGGCTCAGTCTCGCCATCCCTCAACAGGCAGCTATCCCATCGGCTCAGCTTACTCGAAACATACAACCCTTTTTCCCCGAGTTAATCCATGCCCATTTCAAACACAATCACAATCAATTCAACTTACAGAACATCACAATTTCTCAATCGAGCTCACAAATTCACGAGTCAACTAGTTCTACATCATCACACATCATAATCAATTTTGATAATTAGTTAAATTATCTAAAAGAAAGGTTAAAGAAAAGGTAACCCGATCACATCTTTTTCAATTTCACATCTTTCATTTGGAACAACCTCTTGTTATCCAATCATAAATCATTCATTTTCCATCTCATCTTTTGGGTTACCAATTTCTAACCAATCATTTCGACGATCAAACTCATTACCAAAACAAACCAATCAAACAACGACTTCATCTCATAGTCATAATATCATTTTCGCTCAATAATTTATTAAATTTTCGCATTTCAATCAATTAAATTATCCATTTACTAATGCCAAACCAATCTATCAAAAATATAGTAACTGAGCACTCTCAGTAATTTTTCATTTAATATACATAAAATTGATTAATTAATTAATTACCCACTTAATATGCCATAATAATTAAATTTACCTATTTATGTTTCACATAACAATTAAATATTATCATTCAGCATGCATCTGAATAATCCGGGGGTACAATCAGGGTACCCTCACACACATAAAATAACTTATTTCCTCACCTGACTAGCGATTATATTCCATTCCATTCAATTCTGATGCTCTTTATCCAAAACTTATACGAATAAATGTTCAGCATAACTTTTACTAATTTTTAGAACACAATTATTATTAAACAACACCGCTAAAATTATATAAAAAGGCTTTTAAAGATTACCGAGAATTAATTTGTAGAGTTCAATTGCACAATTGAAATCAGCAAGAAAAATCGAGTCCAATGACATATCTTGTCAAATGAATAGTACCACATACGTGAATAGTACCGTATACGTGAATACTATCGTATATGTGAATAGTACCGTGGGGTCCACCAAGTCACATGTTCAGATGGTGTCAGAATTAAATTCTAAAAACACCATTGGACTCCTCTCAAGCTCTAGATTATATTTATATAATCAGTTTTAATAAACAATAAACGGATTTAACAGAAAATGAGAAATTCTGTTTAGAATTTCTTATCTCAGATCTGTAAATTCTACCCTGTGAAACCCCATCAAGATACATCTTAAAATGAAGGTTGAGAGGTCACGAATCTATATAAATAAGAATCACTTGATTCGAACTCCATATGTGAGAGTTATGGGAGTTAGAAATTTGAGAGAATTTATATATATATATATATAGAGAGAGAGAAATGAGAGAGTTCCTCTCTTTCATTTGTAACCAATATAATAATAATAATAATAATAATAATAATAATAATAATAATAATAATAATAATAATAATAATAATAATAATGATAATGATAATGATAATGATAATGATGTTTTTGATGATGATGTTGATAATAATAATAATAATAATAATAATAATAATAATAATAATAATAATAATAATAATAATAATAATAATAATAATAAAGATTATGATGATGTTTATGGTTAATTACTATATTAACCTTTAGATATTTTGTAAAATTACCACTTAATCTTTATAAAAAAATTTCTTACAATTACATCCGGACCAAATTGTAAAAATTCTTTTGAATAATATTTTAAATTCTTTAAAATATTTTTATTATATATTTTTTTAAGGGTGTTACACTTTCACTTTATTTTTCATCTAGAGAATCTTAAGTTATCTCAAAATCACTAAAATCATTGCTGCATAAAGAAAATAGCTTACAAAAGAAAATCTCTAATAAATTGATAAGATATTAACTTTAGTTAAAACTGTACAATATTGTGCACCAGGGTAATGTTTTCCCTCATTACAAAGGGTTGTAATGTACATGTCATTCCTTCAATATTTATGTAAATGAAATGTATGCAAGATGATGCATGTCCTAACAATGTAGTGAATATTTATGCTCACCCTATACTGCATACGCATCATCACTATGAATCTCTATTAGTGATATGCCATCCTGCTATACTACGAGACTGGGCACAATATTGAAATTTTAAAACTCATTGCTTTAATAAATCCAATTATCAACTTAAGTTATTCTCTGGAGTTTCAAACTTCAACAGGGTATTCTTTTTACTATAGATACTTTGATATCTTTTTAACCATAAAATTTCCAATTCTTAACTCAACAAATCCAAGTATACACCTTTACCCAAAATCCTATTGCTCCATGTGCTAGAGTCCAGATCAATCCTAGGCTCTAATACCAAAAATGTAACACCTCACCTTTTTAAACTATTTATACGTATACTTAATAAATTCTTACTAAAAATATTTACTTAACAAATATAATAAACTTTCATATAGAAATATTATAATAATCTTTAACTTATTTTTACTCTTTATTAAATAAAATTTAAGTAATATTAATATTAAGAAAATGCTTTCTCCCCTAAGTTCGCTGGAGTCTAGCCACATGGAGCTCTTCCAAAATAAGCCTTCCTTGCTCATTGCTTTAATAATGAGCTTGATGCTCAGTGAGAAAATAAGCATATATATAATTAAATATAATCAACTTAATATTTGAAGTCATTTCCTTAGACTTCCTCAATTACTGACATAATATGCCAGTTTATATTAATTTATCAGATTATAAAAAAAACACTCAACATCATAAATAAATTTACAACACAACATATAATCCTATAATATCACAGAATTAATTCACAATAAATTTATATTCAACCAATTCCAAATTTTTAACCCAATAAACAATTCCATATCATAAGTACTTTTCTATCAATTCTTAATTCTAATCAATTCATAATAATTTTATTTTTATTTCTTAGTCAATTAAAATCTCATCCAAATCACTACCATGTCAATTCTGTCAACTTCTCACCAATTCACAATAATTTCAACAATACCACATTTGTAATAACCGGAACTTTCAAATTTATTGTAATTGTTAAGTAAGAGTTTATGTTTATAAAAGTTAAAATTTAATAACTAATTTAAATCTTTGAACTAAAAACATAAGTAAATCTTCTTGTTTAAAATTTTGATTTTTAGTCTTCTAATATTTTTATTAATTCCGATCTTTTTCTATTTATACAAATATTATAACTTGACTTGGAAATTTTTCTAAAATGAGTAAATGATCATTTTAGGAAATGTTTATAGTAATTCTTATATATGTAATACCTGTGAATTTTCTCAAATTTAATTCTAATTCAGACTTGGAAATCAAGTTAAATAAAGATTTTAAAAGAATTCATAATTAATTATGGGGATAGTATTTTAAGCTAATTTTGTAGTATTATGTGTGAAATAATTATATTATTATGTAGTAAAAATTTGAGATTAAAATGAATTAAAAATAAGTAATTTATGTTTTAGGATGAGTTGAAAGAATTAAAAGTTTGTTTGTATATAGAGCCCAACACCTGCCAGGGCTCAATTGCAACAAAATACTTCTCTAAAAATATCCTTACCAGCCCCTAGAATCTTCACAAAAAAGCTATAGTAGCCCCTCCCTTTCTTGCCGGTCGTTCAACCATTTCCGGTTACCATTTCTTGTGATTCTTGAGCTCAAAATGAAGAGCATGGAGAGTTCTACCTATTGACACTAATTTTCCTAATTTTGGTTGATGGTTTTGAGATGAATCGACTTCGGAAGTTTCGGTTTTTGTCCCCGTCGTCATTTATGGTACTCCGGTTGAGATCAGGCCAAATTAAGGCCAAAGTTAGGAAGATCGGCTTGAATAGTGATGGAACAAGCCAGACCGCGACACTGGGAATGATTGGAGGAGGGAGAACGGAGTTTGGCCGGTGTTGGTGTGGTGGTTTCAGTTTTGCCTTGTACCGCTGGTTGTGGTGGTTTTCTGGGTGCATGAATCAGTGGAATGGATTCATAGGAGCCTTGCGACTCTGCTGGTGAGTTTCCAGCCCCTCTTTCCACCTTCAGACCGCCATCCATGGTGGCGGTTGGTGCCCACGTGCCGCCACCGCCTCTAAGGGCGGTGGCTGTGTGCCCAACTCGAAAATCGATGAAAATAATTTTTAAAAATAGAGAAAAAAATGATGAGTATTTTTCATAACTGTGTGATTGCTTAATTCTTTTTGGTTTTTAAATTAAAAATTCTCGAAATTAAATGACGGTCTATGAAAATTTTCGAAACACGTGAAAAAGACTAGAAATAATATGTTTAGGCTTTAAACGAGTTGTTTGGATGTTAGATAGATAATAATTAGTTAGGAATGAATTTATTATGATTTATTGGTAATTATAACATATGTATTAAGCGGTCTTAATTGTATGTTTATAATTAAGAAAAAATTGATGCAATGGAGAATAAAGGAATAAATGAGAAATCTTGAAATTTAAAATAAATGATTAGAATAGGCGTATGGTTAGGTGTACAATGGTTAAACATAATTTTATTGTAATGATCTTATTTGTTGATATATAATTAATAATCAGTGTGGTAATAGTAATATATATTCGGTAAATATAATGATGATAATGATAAAATAATAGAGTAGCTTATGATATATTAAGTAATATTAATAATATTAATAATGGTAATAGTAATAATTATAATGCTAATAGTAATAGTAATAAGTGATAATTATGTTTTATACTAATTATACGAGTTAATGTGGGTGTGTATATATATATATATATATATATATATATAATGTGGGTGTGTGTGTGTATATATATATATATATATATATATATATATATATATATATATAGTCATACGTAATAAAACATAAATATATATATAAATATGTATATAATTTATTAATTAATTATTGGTACTTCAAATAAGTATAAGTATGTTTATATAATTGCGTTGTGGTAAATTTAATATTCGGATTAATTAATTGAATAATAGGACTGTTAGACCATATAATGAAATGTTGGATTTTCGGACTGTAAGGACTGTCGAGGCTTTGAATAAGTATAATATATAGGTATAAATTGTGCGATAAGTTGAATAATGTTTAAATATGAATAATGTTGGTTTAGTGCTCTAATGGTTGTACTTGGTAAGTGCGGGTATTTTGGTAGGTCCGGCAGTTGGTTGGTGATTTTAGAAGTGTGTTTTCTTTGCAGGATGTGCTCCACTTCAGTGGAGAGATATCTGTTTTATAGAGTAGATGCTGTCAAATTTTCGGTAGAATTTTCTCGTAAAACGTGATATCAAACTAAAATAATATAATAGGAGTTAGTATATCGTTAGAGAATAAGCAAGGTTATTAATTGCGTTAATAGATGATCTAGAGTTAGGATCCTTAGAATTTAGCTTCGTTTCCTTTTCTAATAAAATATCTATTCTTATCTAGATCGGTTAGGTTGATTAGCTTAAAGAGATGCCAGTTCGGAACTTTGAATTTGATAAGGGATAAGGATTCATCAAAATCTGTGAGTTAATATTATATTTATATTATGCTTGTTAGTATTCTGTGTGTTTTATTTATTTATTTGATTTCATTTTATCATATATATATATATATATATATATATATATATATATATATAGTAGTGCTAACAATTATTACAATCAGTTATTATATTATATTGATATATGTATGTATGAAATTATTCTGTGATGTGACGTGATATGATTGTGTTTGCATTGTTAATGGTTGGAGGATAGTCTTAAATGACATCAGACTGTGTGCACACAGGAAGTCAGGTATGTCTACTCACTTGGGCTAAAGGACGGGGCTTGCTCGTGAGACACTCCGGGTGCCGATCCTATTTATTTTTGATATGATTATACGGTGGCTTGCTCATGAGGCACTCCGGGCGACCTTAATTACTTAATTAAGATCTGGGGCTTGCTTATGAGGCACTCCGTACGCCAGACGAATAATATTGGATTAAGTGAAACATGTGGATTAAGAGAACAAAAAAGGCTGCGTGGGGGAATTAGAGGTTATTAGGTGTTCTGAGTCAGTCCACCTTCCTTGTTTTGTTGATTGTGATGATTGTTGAATTGAAATCACTGTATGAAGTGTATGTGTGCATGTATATACTATATTATATATATATTGCATGGAAGTTTGTATTTATGTATTTAGAGGGTATAATATAGATATAATATTAATTCACCCAGTGAGGTCTGGCTCCCCTCAATTATTATTTTTTTCAGGTTTCTTTAAGGAGTCGGATCATTTCTCTAAAGTCAGCCTAGTAACTTCTTTCTCTGCAAGGTTTAGTACTTTATATTTATATATTATAATCATCGTATATTCTAGTTACTCCGCAGTTGTAGAAGTTAATTTTATATTTTTTATGTCAAAAGAATCAAATAGTTTATTTATATTCTTAATTATTTATTGAATATATATATATATATATATATATATATATATATATATATATATATATATGAACCGTTGATGGTATATATATTATTTATTTATTTTAAGCTAATTTGAAAACTGATTTTTATACATTATATATGATTTTAAAGTGAGTTTTGGGTTGGATGATGTTTGGGTTAGGCTTGCTACGGGTTTTGGTGGTTTTAAACCTACCCATTCCTAGCGCCGGTCTGATCCGGGTTTGGGTCGTGACAATATTTTCAAATCATATCATCAAACACCACACATAAAGTGATCCACTTATGAGAAAGGTAATATATTCGCACACAACCACCTTTCACTTATGAGAAAGGTAAAATACATACATACATACATATATATATATATATATATATATATATATATATATATATATATATATATATATCTATATATATATAGCACACTCA
>CANYLF011268236.1:0-10304 GCA_948193215.1 Bocquillonia castaneifolia
AAAAAATTATATTTTAAACTTTTCTAATATTATAATTATAAATTTTTTTATTTAGTAGAATAAAATTAATTTAAAAATCATAATAAAATATCATATTATTAAATTAATTTATACTGAATAAAAATTTATCTATTACAACATAATTGGTATAATAAATTTTATATTTAATTTATCATAAATTTTATGTGAAATTTCATGTTTTATAATTGAGAAATTCTTTTTAACTTAATAAAATTTGTTACAATTTCACATAAAATTTCACATAAAATTTATGATAAATTAAATATACAATTTATTATATCAAATACATTGTAATTGATAAAGTTTTATTTAGTATAAATTAATTTAATAATATGATATTTTATTATGCTTTTTAGATTAATTTTATTCTACTAAATAAAAAATATATAATTATAATATTAGAAAAGTTTAAAATATAAATTTTTTTAAATTTATTTTACTGACTAAAACATATAAAATTATAATACTAAAAAATATAAAAATTTCAATAGTTTTATTTTTTGGTTGAAGGGTGTAAGTCTATTATGCATGGATACGGATACGGTGATATAGGCAAGATACGATACAGACACGGGATACGTAAATTTTCAAAAAATATAGATACGATACGTGAAAGATATGTTTACATATATTATATAAAAATTTAAAATATATACTTATTTTCATATGTTTACTAACAAAATTTATAAAAATAACATGATAAAATATCATATTCATTAAATTAATATAAGAACAATTGAAAAAGATATGGCATTAAAAGTAATAAAACATTTAAAATTTATTAAAGGAAAATTTTATCATCTAACTTTTTAAATAATCAAAGTGCTTAATATAGTTTAAGAAGAAGAAAATACAAATGTCCAATAATAAAAGCAACAGACTATAAAAAGCAGAAAAATATAAATTAATGAAAAAGAACTAATGGTTAGTATTAAAATTTTACGTAAGTTATTTTTAAGATTTTATTGTTTACCCTCTTCTATTATAACTTTCCTTTTATTTTTAGTTTAAAAATTTTTTTTAATAAAATTAAAATTTGTTTATATTCCTAACACGGATAAAATATGTATCAGATACGCGTATCAAACTTTTTCTATTTATTTTTTGTTGGACACAATTTAATGTGTCTAATACGTGTCGGGCAAGTTTTAAACAATTGCATGTGTCTGAAAAGTATCGGACATTGCATACCTTCTGAGTGAAGTGTCGGTGCTTCATAGGTGTAAGTGCACCAAATTTTTTGACTTTAGGGGCTTATCTGGCCCTTTTGCCTTTTTTTGGTAACTTAACGGCTGTGAAAGTAGAAAACGGAGGGGTGTTAACAGAAGGGCCAATTTGTGCCACGATTTTAAACATTAAGGGGTGATGTGCCAAAAAAAATTAGTTTAGAGGTTTTTCAGCTCTCTGACAAATAGTTAAAGGGCTTTTTTTTGCCCCTTTACCTATTATTATTTATATAAAAATTATATTAATTTAATATTTTCTTTTATTAAATATAATATCATAACTGTATATAAATTTAAAAAAAGGATAATGTTCAAATATAGTCTGAACTTTACGTGTTGTTTCAAATAAAGCTTAACCTTTAAAGTGTCTTAGTTTGGACCTTATACTTTGCATTTAGTTCAAATATAGCCAGACGTGTGTCATGGCATGCTCTGTCATTCTCTCTCCTATTTGGCAAGACATATCAGATTGATTTGAAATCAAATATATCCTGAACTTTCATATTCTTTTCAAATATAACCCAAACGTTTAATTTTGTTTCAAATCTAGTCAGTTTTATCTGACCTATCTTGCCAACTAGAAGAGAGAATAAGAGGTAAGGATGGCATGTCAGATGAAACACGCATCTAGCTATATTTGACACAAAAAGTAAAGTGCGAGGTTCAAACTGAGACACTTTAAAGGTCGGGCTATATTTGAATCAATACGCAAAGTTCAGGCTATATTTAAACATTATCCCTTTAAAAAATTATTAAATTCAATTAATAATTCATAAAATGATGAAAAGAATGGATCGGGAATTATTGTTCCACCAGATGTACATACTATGATGAATTAAAATCCATATCATCTAGAATTTAAATCTGAAAAAGAAATACTTTAAATGGAATTAACATTGCTTGATATAATGTTTTGCTTTTACATTTTAGATTGATACACTGCATAAATTCATTTTAGTCGATGCCAAATATTTGACTTGAAAATTTGCAGGCATGCCTTTTGCTGTGACTTCCATCAATACTCTTGAAATTGTTGTTGTCAATTTCATTATTCTTTTAGATTTAATATTACTAAGCAGTACTTTATCAGAAAAATATTTATTTTTTGAACATATATATTTCACTATATGATTTTGATCATTTTCTATTAAGATAGAAGTAAAAAACTCATAGTTAATGATGAAATATTATTTAATATTGATAAAAATATTCAAATTATTATATAAAACATATTTTTTTCATTATAAATATATACCAAAACTCTAATGATAAATATCTTTATTAGAATTCTTATCGATAATGAAATATATTTACATATTAATTTAGTTATTTTTATCATTATAATATCATAGTTTTTGTTGATACTTGTACTCTAATACAAAATGATAAAAAAAAAAAAAGAAAGAACGAAACTATATCACAAGGAATATTTAATCTAATGAAGCTGAAATACAGGGGTGAAATATTTTTGAAATGTGAGAGAGGACATTTAATATAATATTTTAAAGTTTCAATAAGAACATTTTAATAATTTTTATTTTAAGTTACTAAATTAATTATTGCGTTTGTCCTAAAATATTTTCAAATATTTTTAATTATGAGATGGAATGGTCAGATAAAGTATGATAAAGTTCATATACTTCTTTTATTTATTTATTTTGAAGATCTTCTAATTTCAATAAAACAGTGATCCTTTCAAAAACAAATATATAGCAGTGATGTTCATCTCAATATATATATATATATACACACACACACACATACATATATGGAAGCCTCCGTTCCAAAGAAAAAAAAAGGGTATAGCAGTAACATCAAAACATTACATGGTTTTTTTTTTTTATATAACAGTTGTTATCCAGAGTATCCTAGGCCCCGTTTTACGGTTGCTAAGACTAATTTCCGGTTGAGAGAAGCCCCACAGTAGCGGTCCTCTCCCCAAGTAAGCCTACGGGAGAAGTAGCTCAATCCGCGGATTGAATCCCTGACCTCGCCACGCACAAGGCGTGCAAGCCCACGGCTTTGCCGTTCGGACCACCCTGCTTGGGTACATTACATGGTTATATTTTTTCTAATTATTGAATATTTAATATGAATATAGTATTGCTTTGATTCTATTAAAATACTATAACTTAGAAATGTTTTAAAGCATGAAACAAAACAGTTCAATTTTATGATTAATTACTTCCTTTCATGTTTAATAGTGAAGATTAGTTTTATTTAGAGTAATTTTAATCCATCAGATTCGGAGATATTTCAATGGAGACAAGTTTAAATATTTTCATGTAACTAAAAAGATAATAAGATTTGAATTTTAAATCATGGTAGGAACTTTTAATAATTACCAGGGATATAAATGTCTTCATATAAATTATTAATATATAAGATGACAATTTTATCCCCATCCATCCTGACAGAATCCGTCCAGAAAGGAAATCCCTCGTGAATTAAAATAAAGAAATAGAAGTTCAAAATCTAGAGCACTTGAGAAATTTTAAGTACCTCAAACATTTGATCGGGAGGATAAAAGAATCTTGTAAAATATGCCAGTATTCCTTCCGTTTTGAACAAAAAATACATCCTTTAAAAGTGATTCAAAAATTAACTCTCATAAAAAGTTTCTATAATAAATAATTTTTTATTTTAATAATCATCAATATTAAATATTCATAAAATTTGAGAAAGAGAGAATACAACTTCTAAAAATGTACACAGCTTTTGTTATAATTAAATATATGGTAATTAAAGGAAAAAAAAATAAGCAATAAACTCCCTATTTTACCAAAGTGAGATAATTTGAAACGAAAATTACCCAAGTTAATAACTTAATGTGCAACCAGAGTATTATTATAGGATTCTGAGCATAACCAGTGAGGAGAATTCTAAACTTTATTTTTTCATCATTGGATGAAAATGTTATCTTTACCGTACTTTGTAAATAGAGTAATCATAGAAGGCTACATATTAATCGTTGCTAATTGGTAGAATCAAACTTGAATTTTTCTTTCCTTTTTTTCCCATGGTGGTACGGCCAAACTTTTAAACTTGGTTGTTTACGAAATTGGTAACAGGGATGGTCAAATAAGAAAAACATGACATTAATTTCTTGCTAGAGAATTCAATATGATAGTTGCATCAAATGAAAGAAACAAGAATAGCTACAAGCACATCTTGCCCTCTGCATCCGAATAGTCGAAAACCAGTGGCTCGAGTTTGTCACTAAATATGTTGCAAACATACGGCCTTGTACATCATTATCTAATTAGAATTACCAGTCACTTTACTCTTAACTAAGCGCGAGTAACAAGGAATTTTTGAGTGAAAAATATTATTAAGAAGAGCAAAATTATTACTTCTAATTTGGTTTTATACATTTTTGTATGGTATATTAGACGAGCATCTTTTCTATCAATAGAATTTCATTTGATACCAAAATCTCTGATGGAAATAAACCAATACCTTCCATTTGTCTCTTCCATTTTTTACCTCCTTGTTGCATCAGATGAAGCATTTTCCAGGGAGGTGAACATAAAATTCCCAGAAAACATGGCTTCTTTGTCTGCACATTGAATTCCATAATTTTGTTAAGTTTAGCAGTCAACAGATGCAGATAAACATATCCAAATGTTATCAAATTCTTAATGGAGATTGTATTTAAACATCTGAAATTTCAAGCAACCAAGACAAGATGATAAGCTTCACAGATAACTCTAAAAACTATACATTCCAGGAGTCAAATGCAAGGTTAAAGAGAAAGAATACCCAGGTTCAAATGAGCAAAGAAATGCTTTAATCGACTGAAATCATGGAGGACATTCGCAAGGAGACATAAAACCATGTCAACTTGATGGTTTCAACAAGGTTCAACAACGAAGCTAGCAACAGGATCAAGGGATCTTAGCAAACTATGGCTAATCTAGTTCTTTCTAGGGACAGTTTTGCTTCCCTTGTTTTCTCTCCGAGTTGGGGACAAAAAGAGAGAAAACTTAAGATGAGTGAGCCAACAAAAGTATTCTTAAGCAATTCTTCACTTGCTAAAAATTTGCCATCAAGAAAGAAACTTAAATTATGTCATGTCAACTTGCAAAAAAGTACCTGTTAGGGAAAAACAATCAACTTCTCGGCGCACATATCTTGCCATTGCCTGCAGAAATGAATGGTGAATTACATTGAGTCATACATTAAGGATAGAAGCACACTGGATAAAATTTTAGAAATAGAAGAGAAGGATAGAAATAAATCTAATAAAAGTTGGCTTCTTTCTCATGCTTACCCAGTATATTAGACCAAGAAAGTACACCATGGAGGACAAGAAAGCCTCCTAATATAACTTAACAAATAGCTACTAAAGGAAAGCATGAACAGCATAAAAAAGTAATATTTGCAATGATGATAAATGTCAATATCAAGTAAAAGGCTCAATCTTGTGAGACATCTGATGTGGCAAATGCCATATTCAACAACCTAGACTATGCAAATACAACTATATAATTCTTCTAGTCATGTGCTTTTCTGTATATCACAACGACAAAAGCAAAGATAAAACCGTACCTGGACAGCATGTAATGCAGTAGCATCTGGCTCTGAATTACCATCATCAGAAAAGACATTCCTGTAATACACACAAATCGGAAGAGAATAAGATTTAGACCAATTCAAAATTTTCAGTTACACCTACCAACCAATTAATAGACACAGAAAACCCTTTTCATCTTTTATTGCGCTGACACTACTATTAACCATCCTTTTCTGACATTCGACATAAGATAAAACTAAAAGACTTGAGAAAGGACATCTGAGTATTCCACATCAGCAGCCAGGACAGTGTTAAAGACAGTTTACGCTCAGTGCACGTCCCAGCAGATTTCAATGTTAGAGGAACAAATGAAAAGATTTCAGTACAGATTACATCTAGCTACTATGACAATTTGACTGCTAAACAACAGATCTATTCTATCACTGATATGCACAATTCAAACTGAAAACTGTCCCAGTATCAGCCTT
The DNA here is from genome assembly GCA_948193215.1 of Bocquillonia castaneifolia. Taxonomy (NCBI): domain Eukaryota; kingdom Viridiplantae; phylum Streptophyta; class Magnoliopsida; order Malpighiales; family Euphorbiaceae; genus Bocquillonia; species Bocquillonia castaneifolia. The sequence goes on from CANYLF011268236.1 coordinate 6,252, forward strand.
AATGACCATCTTACCTCCAAATCACCTTCACTAGCTCATCAGATTTAGCCTCTGGAAGCAAGGCAGCATCATAAGCAACAATATTTCCATAAAATATTTTCTCCAATTCTTTCATCCATTTTGTCAACAGTAAGTTAACCTGTCATTTCAAAAGCATATATAGCACAAAAACTTTAGATCATTCTTAATCATATATGCTCAACTGTTGACTGTAACTAACAATAGCACATAGATTGTTCCCAAAACAAAATGGTTATTAACAGAAGCGTGGACCTAAAACTACAAAAAAAGAATGCAAAAAAAAAAAGACTAAATACATAGAAAACTATAAAGTAAGTAAAAACTATATTACCCCAGCTTTAGAAACTCTGAGTTCAACATCATGATTATAAATCTCGTACAAATACTGCCCGAATTCAACACCTTCGTTTCCCTCCTGTTTCAAACGGCGCAAGACAAGCCACATATGGAGTACAAGCAATGAGAATGTCATTTTAAATGTCTTCTCCAAATTAAATACTGCATTCAAAAGGGAAAAAAAAAGAATGTAAATTAAAAAAAAAACACCATAAAGACACAAAGCTTTCGCATTTAATGAACAAGAAATTCACCTTCATAAATGGGAGGCTTATCAACTTGAGAAACCATACGCCTGAATACCACATTTGCTCCTCTAATATAAGTGCTTTGTTTACTATAGAAAAGCATTAGTTTTAACATGAAACGCTTAATCCCTTGATAATCTGGTTCTTCAACCCTAATTGGCGAGTCTAAAGCTAAAGCCAACGAACATGGCTTTGACAAAAACAGCTTGTTCAAATTTACCTGTTCAAACCAAAAAAAACAGAGAAAATACAAAGCTAAATCAATCAATTGATCAAAGATGATACATTGGAATTGAAAAAATTAGGGATAAAAGGTACAGGTGATTTGGAAGGAAAAGTGTGTTGCGTGGAATCATTAGAAGAGGGAGATACGGCGGCGGAAGAAGAAGAAGAAGATTTGGCAAAGGAGAGGCGTTGAATTAAAATAGGATCATTTCTGAGCTGTTCGGTGATGCCATTTAGAGAGCGAAGGTTTGATACTTGACGAGTAACGCATCTGTTCCATCTTGACAACATTTGCCACCACCACCTTCACTTCACTGTGTTTCTGTCTCTCTGTTTTGTTTTGTTGCACGATAAAACCCTTGATGAGGGGATAGAGAAAAGAGAGAGGAATTTTTTTTTTTTTAGTTCGAGATCTAACGGTTGCAGATATAACATGTCATTTAAATGATGTGCTACTGGCTTACCAATCGTATTTTAAATATTTACCAATACCAACTTCACAAATTCTCAGAAATTATAAAAATGAAAGGAAATACAAGGTTTTTTATTTGGAACGAAAAAAATGAAAGACCACTGCATGTTTACAATTTGTTTCCAAGCTAAAAACCTGATAAGTGACCGTTTAAGGTAAAGCTATAGTGGAGTTGGAAATGCCATTTGAGAGCACATGTACAATACAAAATTTTAATACTTTGAAAGGCCATCGATACTCCTTCACAATGGGAATTGAAGTGATATCTACCAATATTATTAGGTATTTAAAAACAAATTTGCTGACATTTTGATATCAAACAGCTGATACAAGAAAAAAGAACAAAATTGCTCTATTAGAATCTACTGTCTGTCTCTGTGTCTACAAAAGTGAAGGGGTGCTCCCATCGCCTGATAACATATTTTCGTTACATTAGCTTAAAGCCATGGCATGGCACATCATAACCTCACCCCTCAACTCTAATGAATAAACAATTACAATTTACACTTTCCCTCAAAAAAAAGCGCTTGGAACTACATACATTAGATCTGCATTTGAATATCTCTGCTAACTTATATCGGTGCCCCAATCTAAAAATGGGCTTGGTGTTTTTCCAAAATCACTGGAGATATTGCCGAAGACTTTCACCGCTCATCGACTCCATCTCCTTAAGAATATCCTGGGCTAGAGATTTAACAGGTAGCTCCATGTCCTCTAGCAGCTCACCCAGGAAGGGAATGGTTTCTGGCAAGAATACCAAGTACTCTTCTTTCAGATTATCTAAAAGATACTTTACAACTCTCAATCCCAAAATCCGAGAACGTGTCTTCTCGCTTCGAGTTTGTAACAACACCTGTAAAGTTTATTCAAAAAAAAAAAACAATTACATAACTTATCCAATCTATTAATTTTTGCCAACTGCAAGCCAAAGGAAATTCACAGGCAAGCATATAACCATTGCTTCAATAACCAAAAGCATTAGATAGCAAGGCTTTAGAAAATATATACGTATATACGCATAAGTTGGGGCATCTCAAGTGGGGACAAATGCAAGCGTGTAAATTTCATTCGTGAATGTCAAGCAATTTAAAGTACCGAATTTAGGTATGGTAGGTTCGAGAAGGCTTGCAATGAAAACAAAGTGAGACACAGGACAGGCAACCATTTAACTGATATCCAGCCATTATCTTCTTAGTTCTGGGATTTTTCAAAACAAAAACCAATGCATACAGTTAGACCAGCCCAAGTGCTGGTTCCGATTCAGAACCAGAACCGCCCCCTTTCCAGTTCCATTCCTCCTTTTAGAGAAACCAGAACTGCCGGTTCGGTTCCAAACCATGGGCAGGTCTACATGCAATTCTCATCGACTTGAATGACTAATTCATTACCTGATAATAGACCAAACATCTATAATTACTGAAATTGGTAATCATAATGCTCGGTCAATTTTCTTAAATGGTTCAATACTCCACCAAGAACAACATAAATGGGATAATCAAGGTTAGAATTAGTGTCATAGGGAAACTAAACCCACTAGTAACTTCAGGGTAGTTATTTTTTTCATATCAACCACACGTATATACTTTTCGCTGATGCGGCACGCTACTTGCATACTTAGGAACTTAGAGAATCCTTCAAACTCAAAACTCAAAAGGCCAACCCTAGCAATCAGAAGAATTGACAGAAATGTCAGAGGGAAGAAATAGAATCTAAAAATCACCTCATGGTTCAGGGGCTTCCACAGAAGGTCAGTTCCTGCAGTTGCAGCCATTTGACCGATACAAATTACCAATAAGTCATCAACTTCCTCAATGGATGGAATGTCTGGTTGCTCCTCCAGAGAAGTTGGTGGCTCCGCAACAAGCTGTGATACTATGGGTTTCAACAGAACCTGCAATCATAATTCAAACAAAATAAGGAGGAGAGAACAAAAATTGGTTTGAAAAAGAGAATGCCATTGACAGATGCAAATATCAGGTCACAGGTAGTGCTCAATTTTAACTTCCATTACTTTCCAGCAAGATATTCAGAAAGTAATTATCCGAGTACACAAAAATATAACATTTAAAACAAGTCACAAACAAAGATTGCATGAAAATTGTAGTTGTACAATTTTGTTCGATATTTAGGTCCATATACACAGGTAGCCAATACTACACATTGTCCAAGTGTCAAACACAGCTGCTAGCACAGAATGAAAAAAATTTTCAATAGTTGCTAAAAGGCCTAATGGTCAAATAAATCCAAACATATAAATAAAATTGCAATTTTAACCAAACCTTTTAATTTTTGCAATTATAACCAATTTTCAAATGTTTGTTGCAATTTTAACCAAACCTTTACAAATGACCAATTAAATCCAAACTTTTTCAAGTAAATAGCAAATTTAACAAAATTTTTAACTTTTAACAATTGTGACGGAATTTTATTTGTCTATTTAGATGCATGATAATTTAGGGATTGTATAAACCAGTGAGTTTAAAAGCGCTCGCTTTGATCCCTTAAGTGCTCAGGCGAAGCGTTATTGAGACCCATCGCTTTTGGATTCTTCAGGCAAGCGAGGTTAATCAGGCGCACGCTTTTGTGAAAAGCGATAAAAAAAGCGCTTAGAAAGTGTTGCTTTTTTTTTTTAAGTGGTTAAATGAAGAGTCCTACTCATTTATGTCTATTACTCTATTCAAGATAGAATCTTATCTAGTTGTGTGCCTAATAAAGACTCCTATAAACAAATGAAAAGTCAGATAAGTTTTG
>CANYLF011268277.1:0-20588 GCA_948193215.1 Bocquillonia castaneifolia
AGCTAGCCTAGTACTCTGATTCATCTGCCTACAATTGACAATCGGTGGACCTTTGGTTTTAAATATTTCAAATGAAAAGCTTCCTTTTGCTCATAAAAAGAACATTCACAAAATGAATTTTTGACTTTTTTTTATTTTACCAGTATTTTTTTTTGATGAGGCTCTATTTTACCATTTTTAAGTGGGTAGCTGGCCTACCTTTGTGGTCACATTTTATTTAATCGGAAAAATAAAAAATTGTATAAAAAAATTTAACACCTGAATTTTTTTAAAAACAAATATATTATTAAATTCATAAACCAACCCGATCCATAAATCAACCCAACCCAACCCAACCCAATCCAATTCAAATAACATTATTAAAGTTGGGTTGAATTGGTTTTTCAACAATCCAAACCAAATAGATTATAAATGGGTTGGATTGGATATCTTGCAATATTGATCCAACCCAACCCATGAACAGCCCTAATTCCTGTCAATCAATTTGTCATTTATTTGTCATTTATCTGATTAAGGGTATAATGGTTAATGTTATTATAAGTCAACTAAAGAGTATAAAGGTAAAAAAAATAATTTTTTTATTTATGATGATAATTTAATAATGATTTAAGTTTGTATAAATTATTTTATCAAATAATATTGGAAAATCAGCTACTTATTATTTATGTTTTATATATTAAACTTTTAGTATGCTCTATTTTCTTGTACTTGGATTTTTCTTTTTAATTCTTTCTTTGCTCTGCTGTAGATATATTTAATTTTTGTGATGCCATGATTTCAGCTGTTACATCTTATGTTACTTCGCAACTCTTATACATACAATTTTCTTCATAATTACTTTTAGTTTAATGCATGAACATTCATTTTGTCTAGCAAGTTTAAGGAAGCTTGATGAACAGCCAGAATGGTTGAGAGGAGGAAAGCTTCGTGATTATCAGCTAGAGGGTTTAAATTTTCTTGTCAACAGGTTTGGCTATTTGTTTTCAGTGAACAACAAGAGAGAGTTCTTTAACAGCATCCTTGTTTTATTACATTTTATGACTAGTCTCTTTTACGTGACAGTTGGAGAAATGACACAAATGTCATTTTAGCTGATGAGATGGGTCTTGGAAAAACAGTTCAGTCAGTTTCGATGCTTGGTTTTTTGCAGGTTACTATTCTTCTGACGGCCTCATTTTTTTTTTTGTGTCGATTTGATTGAAATATTACTCATGATTTTTTTTCCTGCTCCTGCAGAACGCACAGCAGATTCCAGGGCCATTTCTCGTAGTTGTACCGTTATCAACTTTGTCTAATTGGGCTAAAGAATTTAGAAAGTGGCTTCCTGATATGAATATTATTGTATATGTTGGCACACGCGCTAGCAGAGAGGTAAGCCATACTTTTACACTTGTTTAAGGTAAACATATGCTTTTCATCCCCTTTCCATCTGTTTTGGTAAAGAATAAGTTGTGAAGATATTGAATTGGTAATTGATCTTAAAGTGAGTTTGCAGCAAGTTATAGAGAACATATGACAGTTTGAGCATGAAGCATTCTTTTTTCCAGAAAACCGAAAGTTACTTTCATAACAATGTGCTCTAATAGAAGACTTTAGGTTACTATCATTGTCGGTATTAAAAGATTGGTGGCTTTATATATCAGCAACCAATCTGCTTGTAGTTGAGGATTCTTTCATTAGGGAAAGAGGTTGGGTTCCAATGTAAAAGGCCCCTATAAATCATTCATGGGACTAAAATATATAATTGTCTCTCATGAGGAGTGTTGCATGTTATCCTCAATCTGCCTAGAGAAAAGGAAACATGTTTTGATTGTTGTTTATGGATACAAGCAGGGCTATTGATGGCTATTGCATTTCATACTCCCATTGAAGCCTTCTTTTCCAAAGGCTGTAGATTCTGGATATAAGACAGAATATTTATGACACCATAAAGCATCTGGCTAAGAATTCCAATTTCTTGTCTGGCTCCTTGCCCAGGAGTTTGTGAAGTCATCTATAAACTAGAGATCACAGTTTTTAGTGTCATAGATGTCACTCACTCTCTACTTTCGCTCATCCAGATTTAGGAGTAAAGATTTGTTTTTTCTATTCCTTTCTTTCTCTTCATGGGTATAATGGGTTTCGGGTTAGTTTTTCTGTTGTGGTCAGTGTGCTGTATGTGAGGCAGAGAAAGTTATCAATCAGTTAGAGTAGCATTAGAAGCATAAGGAATTCAGATATTTAAGGATTTTGGATTTTAATAGTAATTAATTTCAGTTTGGATTTTAATAGATAGCCATTTTCGGGTCATTTTATTTAAAACTCAACTGTCAACTATGGATCTATCTCTCTCAACATGTTATGGAACAATAGCTTTGTTATTGCGGTTGTAATTTCAGACTTATGCCCCGTTTGGTTGAGCAGATGAAGTAGCGTTTAGCGTTTGAAACTCCATTCGTGTTTGGTAAAACAGCCGATGGAGATTTCAAATGCTGGCGTTTAAAAAAATATAACTAAACAAAACGCTAGAATTTCTAGCTGTCCGTGGTCAGCTGTCCGCCCTCTGCCAACAGCTAAAATATAACTGCTGAACCAAACAAGACCTTACAATGTGACACCCCTTGACCTTTTCAATTTGCAATGCTAACCTGTTTTTTAAAATATATCTTTACCCGTTATTATTATTTTTTTTAAGTTATCCCTGTTATTGCTGAAAATTTAAAAACTTTGTTTTGTTTCAGGTTTGCCAGCAATATGAATTTTATAATGATAAGAAAGTTGGGCGGCTGATAAAATTTAATGCACTATTGACTACATATGAGGTTGTTCTGAAGGATAAGGCAGTGCTGTCCAAGATCAAGTGGAATTATCTAATGGTTGATGAGGCTCATAGGTTAAAAAATAGTGAGGCACAGCTGTATACAACGCTCTTGGTAATACTAAATCTCAAATAGTTGAGTTACTCCTAATTATTTTATGCAGTCTGGTTATTTAATTGGTTGTTTGTCCTACAGGAATTTAGCACCAAAAACAAGTTGTTAATTACTGGAACTCCATTACAGAACAGTGTGGAAGAACTATGGTATTAATTTTTTCTCTATCATATATGATTATAGTTATTTCAAATTTGTGTAGTTTTTTTTTCCGACTTAAATTTGTGGAATTATTTTGTGCATTCAATTGCTTATTGACACACTTCAAGGAAGGATTTTCTAGTTCTTCCATGAATTTGAAGCTTCTTTTGCTAGCAGTAAATTGAAAAATATATACTTAACGTTCCAACAAAATGCTAGTCATGTGGCATTAATGTATAAAAAATATAGAATAAAATATTACAGCCAGCCTCTCTTGGAAAACAAATTTCTGTCCCGTTTCCATTTCCTCACTGAAATTGAAGATCACGGTCTTCACAAATAACTTTTGTCTGTAACTGTTGCTCTGTCAAATCATGAAAGTATTGTGTTGTTACTATCTTCTATATTGTTGACTGATACGCATGTTCTCACATATAGGCCCAGTGAAAATAATCTCTCTCTCTCTCTCACTCTCTCTCATCTTGAACAGTTACTTTTGATGATCCATTTCCTCTTACTGTCACCACCAGCCATACTTCTTTCCTCCACTTATATAACCTTCTTATTTTATTGAATCTGTCAGGGCTCTGCTTCATTTTCTTGATTCGGATAAGTTCAAGAACAAGGATGATTTTGTGCAAAACTACAAGAACCTTAGCTCATTCAATGAAATTGAGGTTGATTATAGAGATGCTTTTGTTGCATCATCTTTTCTATATTCATTTATGCAATTGTTCATTGTTACCACCATGGACTCTAAATTTTTATTTTTTCCCACTTTTGTTTGTAGCTTGCCAATCTGCACATGGAATTGAGGCCTCACATTCTCAGAAGAGTTATCAAGGATGTAGAGAAATCCTTGCCCCCTAAAATTGAGCGGATTTTGAGAGTTGAGATGTCTCCTCTCCAGAAACAGTGTGTACCTTTTTCAAATTTTGACAGCTGCTGTATACTCGCTGCTATTTCTGTTGATTGAAATATTTTTGCAACTTGCTGCTGCTTGGATTTGTACAGGTACTATAAATGGATTTTGGAACGCAACTTTCATGACCTTAACAAAGGTGTTCGTGGAAATCAGGTTAGAAATGTTTTCATTCTTGAATATTTTTTTTATTTGGATAACCTATAGGCTTGACGTTATACTGTAGTTTGCCCGTGTCAACGTCTATCCTTTATCTTTATTCTAAAGAGTTTCAGTGATTTAGTTGATGAAAATAATGCTTTTCATTTTTGAGTCGACTGTTTTCATAGACATTTTGGTAAATGGGTCTATGTGTGGTGTTTAGATCAAGGATTCTTCTGCTTGTTGACTTGTGCATTGTTTAGTAATAGCTTGAACTGTGTGTTGAGTAAGACTTAAATACAGGATTTCGTTGTGCTCTTAGAATAGGCAGCAAATCTGCTGCTGTAGAGTTATGTGGTGAAATTGGGGATTAACTGTTTGAATTCTGGCTAGGCGCTTCGATCTTTTGATTCATTTGTTATGCCTCTTTTTATTACTGGTTTGCCTGTCAATTATATGTATCCCTGCCTTTTCATTTGCAGGTTTCACTTTTAAATATTGTGGTAGAGTTGAAGAAGTGCTGCAATCATCCCTTCCTATTTGAAAGTGCAGACCATGGTTATGGTGGGGATTCTGGCATCAATGATAGCAGCAAGTTGGAGAGAATTATCTTAAGCAGTGGAAAGTTAGTTATACTTGACAAGTTACTTGTTAGGTTGTACGAGACGAAACACCGTGTTCTGATCTTCTCCCAGGTTTGTTTCAGAAGCAATCTAGTAAATATGTGAATAGCATCCCTTGTTATGAATATGAGCTTATTTGATATTGTTTTCTGTTTTCTATGTTTTGGAAATAAAACAAGAATTTGCAATCCAGAATGTATGGTTTCCATTTTCTCGATATGTTTGTTGACAAATATATTAAAGAAACAAAAAAAAAAAAAGTTTTAGAAGTATTTTCTAGTATTTATTTATTTTTTTTTTGTAAAAATATAAAAGAAAAACAGAAAGCAACTGAGATACCAAATCCTTTCTGTTTTAGGCATTTCTTTTTGTGGGTTATCTAATTTGTTATGCCATATGGATAAGTTGAATATTTTTTTGAAAGAGAGTACCTAAGCATATGTATTTGACATGGTTGATCTATTATCTGTTTAGTCAAATTTCAGCAAGGAAACAAAATCTTAAGCATTGGCTCGAGTGTGCTTGGTGGTCTACCTGATTGCTTTACTTTCCTGATTGGTTTACATTTTGATTGAATCTGCATATGTTATTGTTTTTTGATGCATTTTTTGCATATTCAAGCATTAATATATCAGAGTTTTCTAGTTTCTACACGTTTCTAAATGGCAAACCAATTTCTGAACCCCTGAATGGCTAGAGTTCCTGAACTTCTATTTGAAGATCATGAGTCTTTGATTTTTTTTTTAACATCTGGGGCGTTTTTATCACCAATTCGAACTAATATTGAAAGGTTTTGGTTGTATATGGGAATGAAAGGTGGGAGGTTCAATAGAACACATGAAATCATTCCCGATATATAAAATTTGAAAAATTGAGGGGCTGTCCATAATGAATTCACAGAAAACAATCAATTCAAATAAAAATGAGTTAAGAGTAAGTACTGTCAATTGCCAAACAGCAGAAAAAAATAGAACAGGAACTTGATAATAGAAATTTAGATAAAGCATGTGTAGTTTATGATTATTATTATTATTATTATTAAAGGAAAACTATATTAATTTTTATCATCTCCCAAATTGTAGTTTGTGAATTAGAGGTGTCTGGAATAATAAATTACTTCCTTCGTCTCACAAAGATAGAAAAAATGGGCAACTGGGAAGTGGACTAGGATTAAGGAGGTAGTTGATTTTAATTAGTTTAGTGACTTCTTTCTAAAATACTCTTCTTGGAAATATAAAGATTATTAATTGCACATTCAAACTAAAGCTATTTTAATTAGAAGACACATAAGGGTTTGTTAATAATTTTACTAACTAACATTAACTGTAGCAAGTTTTTCTATCTTCGTGGGATGGAGTTGGTAATAAGTAATTGGTAGCTTACTTTTGTGATTAGTTTCTAATAGTACTATAAAGTATGCTTAGAAAAACAGAATATCAACAAAATATTGTAAAAGAGATGAGAAAGAAAATCAGAATATCAATAAAATAATATAAAAGAGATGAGAAAGAGAATATTATGATTCTCAAAATCAAATCCAAGTATGATTATACCAAGACAGGGAAAGTTAACTTTATAAATAGGAATGAACTTGAAAAACTAAGGCATAGCTATGGGTAACCAGCTATCTTAATTTCCTCTTTGTTACTTTTTGTTGAGCTTTATCGTTTTTTAATTTGAAGCTTTAGATACAAGGTAATAAGTTTAGTTTATAGGATGTACACAGACAATTTCTGGGAGAACCAATTGTTCCTAAGGGAGATTGTAAATAGCATGGTTTAAAGGGTGCACTCAAATTGAACTGATCTATTTAGTTTGAAAATATTCCAAGCCAAACTGAACTTCTAGAAATAGCCAAAATTGTTTAACCCATGATGCACTTGTGGTTTCAGTTTGGATTGATTTTGGCAATTGAAATTTCAGATTGTATTTTGATATATAGTGCTTGATTCTTAGTTAAATTTTATAAATTTTCTTATAATGATTGGAAATTATTTAGAACTATCACAAAATTTTTGAATGTGGTCAAAAATATATTTAATTAATCATACTAGAGAGCTTGACAAATTTCCATGTAAATCGAGTTTTATTGTATGCAGACAGTAAATGACAGTGTGTGTCTACGCATTTAAAATGTAGGTGGTTCATAAAGTAAAATGAAAAACCAATTTGGCTATTCGGTTTATAATTTTATTTAAATTGTATTCAACCGCCACTTAATTAAAACCATTTTTATTGTTTGATTTTATTTGGTTAGGTTTGGTTTGGGTTGTTCATGATCAGCACTGCCTGAGCACCAAGTACTTTGTTAATTCCATGGGCCCTTAGACTTCTGTTTTTAGATTTGACATTTTTTGGTGCCAAAAAGAAGTCCTTAATAATGGGGGGAAACTGGCTCTCTGGGCTAAGTTGCCAAAAGTGTAAAGGATAAAAGATATTAACATGGGCTTTATATATCAAAGTTTTGCAGAAGCGCTAAAATCATAATTCTAAAATAAGTGTAAAGGCTGTTTTCTACAGCAACCGTGTTGAGACTTAATAAAATAATAAATGGGCCGTGGAAGGATTTGACAAACATTCTATGGTTTTCTGCTTACTCTTTGATTCTCCGTTCCCTTCCAATACGATTAATATGATTATTGTTTGTGTGAATTTCTTTTCTATTATTTGCACTTCTCTGTTAAGTGAAAAAGATGATTAAAATTAACAATTTCTGTGGATTAATATGTTTTAAGTACACCAGCATGATAAGGGTTAACAAAATGTATGATGGTAAATGCTGCAGATGGTAAGAATGTTGGATATACTGGCAGAATATATGTCCATTAGGGGATTTCAGTTTCAAAGACTTGATGGTAGTACAAAGGCTGAGCTGCGACAGCAGGCTATGGATCACTTCAATGCGCCTGGCAGCGATGATTTCTGCTTCCTTCTTTCAACTCGAGCTGGTGGGCTTGGCATCAATCTTGCTACAGCAGATACAGTTATAATATTTGATTCTGACTGGAATCCCCAAAATGACTTGCAGGTATTAAAATTATATGGTTTTCATCTTTCGCATTCCATATTATTATATATCTTCATATTTTTTGTCTTATTAAATTATTTACAAGAAACAAATTCTATATGTTCTGATCGTCTGATCGATTATATACCAGGCAATGAGCAGGGCTCACAGGATTGGGCAACAAGAAGTTGTTAACATATATAGGTTTGTTACTAGCAAAAGTGTTGAGGAAGATATCCTGGAGCGAGCTAAGAAAAAGATGGTATTTTGCTACATTGCATCTTGAACCTTCCCGTGTTGTTTCTTAGTTCTTTCTCTTAAGATGCCTGACTTCTATTATTTATACATCCATAAATTTCCATGTTTTGTATATGTACCTTTTCTGTTTATGATTTTGTACTATTATTTATCCACAAAATATTATATTATGTTTGTGAACAGCTTCTGTATATGGTTTTATACTCTTATTTCAGCCAATAATTGAAGCATCTTTTCTGTTTTGGGTGCTCCATAGGTTCTAGATCATTTGGTGATCCAAAAATTAAATGCCGAGGGTAGACTTGAAAAGAAAGAAGCGAAAAAAGGCAGTTATTTTGACAAAGTAAGTATGTTTTGAAAATATTGTTGTAGTTTAACTGTTCTGTATAGATGTATAAATAATCGCCTAATCTACTTATTGTGGCCTTGAGGTCTTTTGTGGATAGTTTGACTTATTTTGGCATAGCATTCTGAGTAATTACTTTGTATTGTCACATTATCGTCTTTTAGCACTTGTGTTCATACAACATTACTTTCTATTGTTGCAGAATGAATTATCTGCAATTTTAAGGTTTGGTGCGGAGGAACTATTTAAAGAAGAAAAAAATGAAGAAGAAAGCAAAAAGAGATTATTGAGTATGGATATCGATGAAATTCTTGAAAGAGCAGAAAAAGTTGAAGAGAAGGAGGCAGAAGGAGAGGAAGGCAATGAATTGTTGAGTGCTTTTAAGGTAAGCAATTATTGTGTACTATCCATAGTTTAATCATGTCGCTGTTTTTGTATGTTTCTCTGATTTGGTTATATTATACATACACTATTTATACCGCATATGACTTTAGTCTTTGGTGATATATAGGTTGCCAATTTCTGTAGCACAGAAGATGATGGGAGCTTTTGGAGTCGCTGGATAAAACCGGAGGCTGTAGGCCAAGCTGAAGTATGAACTTGTCATATCTTTTCTTTCTGGATTTACCATCACCTGTGGCTTTTTGTTTGAGATATATTTATTAATTTCCTATTAGGAAGCATTAGCTCCACGTTCTGCTAGAATTAACAAGAATTATGCTGAGGTGGACCATCCTGAGAGAAGTAATAAAAGGAAGAAGAAAATTTCCGAGCCACTTGAACCACCAGAGCGAGTACTAAAACGCCGCAAAGCAGATTCATATGCCCCTTCAGTCCCAATGATTGAAGGTGCATCAGCCCAAGTGAGAGAATGGTCTCAAGGGAATCTTTCTAAGAGAGACGCTTCACGTTTTTCTCGTGCGGTATTTTTCCTAATTTTGAATAGATTTTAGGTTCTACATAGAAGAATAAATAGTATTTTTTCAGGTTCTATGTGGAAGAAATAATTTTCTTTTGCTCTCTTGTTTGGGTTAAATTAGGATAATGGTCAATGATTATTTAACACTAATTTGCGAAACTTTAATCTGCTGCAATAAATAAGGTCACTGAATTTCAATTTTAATGTGATTAAGAGACTTCCACTTAATCCCAAAGACAAATCGACCGGAAATATGATGATCTTTTTGATTCAAGATTAATTCTTCTACAATAAAAGATTAAAGGTTTCTTAAATTTGGTTTAGTCTGCACATTTTTAATGTGTCAGTAAATTGACTTGCATATCATGTTTTATTTTGGTGACTTGTCATAATTTCACCTGAAATAGGTGAGAGCCCTAATTCTAACAAATTTAATTTGCAATGATTTGTTGAAACAATCAAAGTGTGACCACAGTGAATCAGTGTCAAATTCAATCATAATTTCACCTGAAATAGGTGAGAGCCCTAATTGTAACAAATTTAATTTTTAATGATTTGTTGAAACAATCAAAGTGTACCACAGGGAGTCAATGTTAAATATAATGATAAGTATATTACCTTTTCCTATTTTTTTGTATAGTGTTGAATTGTGTTTGAAAATTGATTCTTTCTGTGTTCTTGGACGTATTAAAGAATTTGGTATATTTCATTTTTTAAAACAGTTTTGTCATCTTATTCATTTGAATTAATAATTCAGTTTAATCAATGCTGTCATCAATTTTCAGAAATTTGATCCCTCGATGTTTCGATTTCAGAAATAGCTACTTTGTAGTTCTAACTACTTTGAAATTTATACGGAATCCTTGAACAGACTGATTCAATATCATTCTACCAGAAGTCTCTCTCTCAAGGCATATTTTCATGTCAAATCTATTTTCTTATGATGCTTGATCTCTTCTCATAAATTTGCTTGTGTGATCTGGTCCAAAATTAAGTCATTTGTTTCTTTTCTGTTTTTTTTATAAAGCTTTTGTTTTCTTTTCCCAGTTTGAGTTTGTGCTTGGTTGAGCTAAAATAGCATTTTGCCTTTTCCCTGTTCGTTGATCTGTAGTTTATGGTCACTGGGCATGATATTTACCTGATCTTAGTGGAACTAGTGTATTTGATCCAGAAAATAAAAAATGGCTGTTTGAGGATCTCTGTCGACAATTTTTACATATTCATACTTTAAAATCTAATTGCAATTGTTGAAGACATGCCGTGACTGGGAAATATTGTTTTAATCATGAAGCAAGCATGGTGCAAATACTTTTATCTTTTTTGTTTCATGAAGCTTCTGCATCACTTGGATTTTTGTGCCATTTTGACAAATTTTTGGCAAGCTATCAAAGATTGGAGTTCAGTTTAGAATCAGTGTGGTGTGCGGGGGATTTGCAATGCTTGCTCCTGTTTTATATCTTGAATTTCCTCAGTATTTATGGTACTATTTTGTTGGAACAGGTAATGAAATTTGGTAATGCAAACCAGATAAACTTAATAGCTGCTGAGGTTGGTGGATCAGTGGCAATGGCCCCATCAGATGCACAGATTGAGCTTTTCAATGCTTTACTAGATGGTTGTAAAGAAGCAGTTGATGCAGAAATTCTGGACACCAAGGTATCATGCCGTTCCGCTATTTTTGCTGGTGCATTTGCCAATTTTATTTTAGAGCTCTCCAATCTCTTAATAAATGTGAATGGTTATGCAAGTTTTAACAATTTTTTTATGGTGATTACCCATAGGGTCCTTTGTTGGACTTTTTCGGTGTTCCTGTGAAAGCAAATGATCTGCTGAACCGTGTTCAAGAACTTCAGCTGCTGTCAAAGCGAATTAATCGATACGAAAACCCCATTGCACAATTTCGAGTACTGAAGTACCTCAAACCTTCTAATTGGGCCAAGGGCTGTGGATGGAATCAGAGTACTTGCTTCCCTACTTTTGAAGCATCAGCTGTTTTTTTATTTAATAATTATAAACTGGATTTTTTGAAAAATTGTGGCTGACATAATGTTACTTTAATTAGTTGATGATGCAAGATTGCTTTTGGGAATACACTATCATGGATTTGGGAATTGGGAAAAGATAAGGTTAGATGAAAGGCTTTGCCTTTCTAAGAAGATTGCTCCAGTGGAACTGCAACACCATGAGACATTCCTACCACGTGCCCCAAATTTGAAGGACCGTGCTAATGCACTTCTTGAAATGGTAAGAAATAACATGTAACCAAGTAAATGGATTTATTTTTAGTGGAAATTTTTCCGGCCAACATAACAGTAAGCATTGGCAAATTGCTTTGCCTGTGTCATTTTGTTTGTCTAATTTTTAATTTAATAACATCTTAATTCTGTTATTTACTCGCATATTTCGTGGATTTTTTTTAAGGTTATGCCTAGGAAGTTTATGTGATATTATTATGCTTCTACTATTGTCAATCAATTATCTGAGGTCCAAGTCATGCATTTCATTGATAGCTGTGCTCCTGTTCTTTCATTTTGGTCAGGAACTTGCTGCTACTGGTGGAAACATAGTGGGTCGTAAGGTCTCCAAGAAGCAGAAGAACAATGCTCTTAGTGTCTCATTATCCCACAGCAAGGCCAAGAAAGGAAAACCTGGTTCTGCAATGATCAGTGTTCAAATGAGCAGAAATCGACCTCAGAAACCTCAGAAAGCTGAACAGTTGGTAAAAGAGGAAGGTGAAATGTCTGATAATGAAGAATTGTGTGAGCAGTTTAAGGAAGTGAAGTGGAGGGAATGGTGTGAAGAAGTCATGGTTGATGAAATTAGAACTCTTAGACGTCTTCAGAAGCTGCAGACTACCAGTGCCGACCTACCAAAGGAAAAGGTACGGGTATCTTTGTTCTAATTCTACATCATTTGTAATTGCGCCAGAATCTTATTCAACCTTTTCTTTCAGGTTCTTTCAAAAATTCGGAATTACTTGCAGCTTATTGGGCGGAGGATAGACCAAATAGTCTTAGAATATGAAGAAGAGCTCTATAGACAAGATAGTATGTTCTATTTCTATATACATCTTTTCTTTGATCTTATTTAGGTTTGCTCTTCCTTGCAGAATGTGTCATCATGTGATCTATTTTTCTCTTTTAATCTGAAATTAATTTTTCAGGGACTACTATGCGATTATGGAACTATGTCTCCACCTTTTCAAATTTATCTGGGGAGAGACTTCATCAGATCTATTCCAAACTTAAGCAAGAGCAGGAAGCAGGGGTTGGTCCTTCCCACATCAATGGCTCTGCAATGGGTGCTGATTCTGGTTATTTTCCTCTTTCACGCCAAGTTGAAAGGCAACGAGGGTATAAAAATGTGAATGCCTACCAGATGGCAGAACCAATTCTAAAAGGTAATGATAATGGGAAATTTGAAGCATGGAAGCGGAGGAGAAGAGCTGATGTCGATACGCAAGCTCAGCTTCCTTTGCCAAGACCAATGGTTAATGGTACCCGTCTAACAGATTCTAACTCATTGGGCATTCTCGGGGCTGCACCATCTGATAATAGGCGCTTTTTTCGCGTGCATCAAACTGGTTTTCCGCCTAGACAAAATTTCTCATCAGATATAAAGTAGTCAATAGTATTTAATGAAGGAGAGCAGCTGATTGAAAACTGATTATTGTGGCTTTCCCCTTCGTCACGTGACAATCAGCCATTGGATAATACAATGGAATTCTTTTTCAACATCAAAATAAATGCTGGTGGATTCCTCTCTGTTTTTATGTGGCTGGTCAGAAGCTTTTGGTTTTGCGGGGAAGTTGCATCTCCGTGAAAATTCAGCCAAGGAGAAGGCCAAACTCAATTGACCTGAGCAAGATGCTGGTATCTTGCGACAATTTTTTTGTCTGTTAGGAAATGAGTCCAGTAATTTGTTTTACGTAAATAGTGAAGAACTAGGGAAAAAAAGGTATTAGCATCTAATTCGATTTCAAATATACATACATGAGCGGGTCAAAGTTACATGTATTATGCAATGTGAAAAGTGTACATTATCAGTTTTGAATAGTATGAACATTTTTTTTTCTATCACAAGATCCATAGAAGCCAATTTACTCTTCTTTTATTTGGATTATTTATTTTACCTTTATGTATTGATGCTATCTCATAACTGATGATCAAAGAAAAACATTTGATCATCTGATTACATGTTTGAGTTCTAGTGTTTTACTGTTACCCGGCAACAAAAATTTTACTTGTGTTTCCTTGTTAGAGTGGAATTGTAGCGGTGCTTTCTGACAGATGATCTTGTGGGGGCGGCACTGGTGACTCTTGGAGTTGTGAATTGGCTGTGTGCTGCCGGTGCAGGCATGTATTGGTGAAGTCTCCCTGTTTCATTTCTTTTTCCCTCTCTCAATTAAGAACATCCTAATTTAAATTTCTAGTATTCTGTTAATTTTTTTCACTATCAATAAAGTATTGTGCTAAATGTTATTTTGCAGCAGATGTTAACAGAAATTTAAGGCTACGGTAGCAGTCTTGACTGAGTTGTCTCTGTGGTAGGGAGTCAAATGTACAGATGGAGTTGACAAGTATACGCACGCACATTCCAGGATGCCCTACTTGCATTTATTTTACTATTTACTTGCTCCGTTCTTGTTCATCTTATAATGAATCTAGCTTTTGCCCTTTTCTTTGGTAACCTTGTATTGTATGTAATCCTGTTATTTTATGAATTGCATGCGTTTGCTATAAGAGTAAACAGACAAATAAGGTGGATCAATGCTTATGAATGTGGTGTCAAAGCTCTTGAGGCTATAAAATTTATATGATTCTCATTTAACAACAGAAAAATAACATTATCTCATGTAGGTAGCTGCCAAAAGAGGAAAATGGAAGGGGAAAAAAATTGAGAAAATAGTTCTAAATTCACAGACGTAAAAGTCCAATCAGCCTCAAATTAGATGATAAAGACGAGATTAGGATTTAAGAACAGGACTAGAAAAAAAAAAAAAATTGAAAAAGTGCTGTGTGATCTGAATTCCCACAAAAAAATGTTGTGGTTGAAAGCCCTCTATCACGTTATCTCCCACATTGCTTTCTCAACCTCTCATACAAATCACTTCCAAATTTATGCTGTGACAAAATAAGTTTCATTATTTATTATTTTTGGTTTTTAGTTTAACTTTTTTTTCTCCTTACTTAATGCCCAATATATTATCATATTTGCACTGTTGCCTCTTTTTCTGAATTAAATTAATTGGAGTTATAATTAAAAATCACTTTTAAATATGATTTTTTAAAAGGAAAATATTTAACAATCACAATTTTCAAAACACTTTAAAAGTTTAAAATTACCATTTTATTCCTCTTGATTTAAATCAGTTTGTGCCATTAAACATTATTGTTTTCAAAATTTTATGTTAATGCCTATTTTTTTAATGGCCTTATTGTAATGAAATAACATAAACGACAGTTTTTTTTTTGTAAGTTACTAATTATGACTTTGCAGTATTTTTAGGTTTAGTTTCAAGTTTCCCCTTAATTTGGTAACGAACAACTAATTTGTACTTTTATGAACTATTTTATTTCAATTTGTATTTTAAGTTTATATTTGCAAATTGAATGAAAGGGGGACAGAATGAATTAACAAAATGATGAATTGTCCAGCTTGGTAAAACATTTTTAATCCATCTTACACTTGTGCTACAGATTTTACATGTTCCGTTATAAGATAATGATAATTATCCAACACATTTGGTTTAAGGTAAGAGTTAGAGATAAAGAAAACAAAAATATGGGAAAATTTTGCAAATATAAACAAAAATTGGTTTAAAAAATAAAGAAAACATTTTAGTGAAAATAGATTAGGCAACATAAAAATATTCCCACGTCATTCATTCTTAGCCGCAAGGTTCCCCTATTGGTGTACTCTTATCTGCCACGTGTGTCTTATGGAGGACCCACATGGGTTGATGATTGGCTCTCCCGCCCTCTAATATTAAACGAACTCTTTGTTTGGCTTTTAATAGCAAGTCCTCCACTTGTCTTTGCTATTTTCATTCGCTTCAAAAAAAAAGAAAAAGAAAGAAAGCAGAGAGCCTCTTCTCTGTTATCTGAGGGAAGCTCACCATTTTCAAAGGTAAACCAATCCTTTTAATACTTGCACACCCTCTTCTCTCTTCCTTAATTGTTATTGTTTGGTTTTGTGTCTTCTTTGATTTTCCTATCTTCTATCTACTTGTTTTTTTAATTATGATATTCACTTCAGCAAAAATATGGCCTTATTTTGATTGTTTTGTGACTTTTTATGCTTACAAATCTTTTTCATGTGCCTGTCTATATGGGGATTTTGCCAACTTCAATCTCGTGTTTCTTCTTCCACCTTTTCATCTTGTCCTGTTTTCTTAGTATTCAGAAATGACCTTGTTAAAATTAGACTCTTTTATTTCGAGTCACTTAAAAAAGAAAAAAAAAATGATTCAATATAATGAAGTTTGTATTATATCAAATACAATACTGGAAAGAGATATTATATGCATGACTATCTCAAGGTCTTCCTAGTTTCAGATATGAATTGAGTACTGCATGAACATATATATTTATATATAATACAGTAAAAAAGAGCTTCAAGTCTTTACATATAGTATGTTTTAGTACAAAGTTCAAATATATGCAAATGGGATTTTTTTTCTATGTATACTAAATAAAAGCTTGAGGAATTGTTCTGATTTCCACAAGGGCATGTTTATTTGAGTGAAGGTGTTTGGACGCTGTGAAGCGTCAGGAATTCATTGAGAATTAATTTAGTGGTTGAAGAGGGAAAGATGGATTACGTGTATGGACCAGGAAGGAACCATTTGTTTGTTCCAGGGCCTGTGAATATTCCAGAACCTGTTATTCGAGCAATGAATAGGAACAATGAGGATTATCGTTCTCCAGCTGTTCCAGCTCTGACAAAAACTCTGCTTGAGGATGTCAAACAGGTTTTCAAGACGACTACAGGAACCCCTTTTCTTTTCCCAACCACAGGTACTGATTTTCATCGTATTTAACTTTCTTCAAAAACAAGCTTCTATTGAGTAAGCTAATGTTAGTATTAATTTTGTTTAGGTACTGGTGCTTGGGAGAGTGCACTTACCAACACATTATCTCCAGGAGATAGAACAATTTCTTTCCTGATTGGACAGTTCAGTTTGCTTTGGATAGATCAGCAGCAACGCCTTGGCTTCGACGTTGATGTAGTTGAAAGTGAGTGGGGTCAAGGAGCCAGACTCGATGTTCTTGCTTCAAAACTTGCAGCAGATACTGCTCATACTATTAAGGCAGTTTGCATTGTCCATAATGAGACGGCTACTGGAGTTACCAACAACTTAGCCCAAGTGAGAAAAATACTTGGTATGTACTAGCTGAAATGTTCAATTTGAGGCATGAAAATATATAATAATTCTGTTTCTTCATTTAACTTCCAAATTCCAATGCTCTATTTCAGATGACTATAGGCATCCAGCTCTCTTGCTTGTTGATGGAGTGTCTTCAATATGTGCTCTTGATTTCCGTATGGATGAATGGGGTGTAGATGTGGCTTTGACTGGCTCTCAGAAGGCACTTTCCCTTCCAACTGGGATAGGCATTGTGTGCGCCAGCCCTAAAGCACTGGAAGCATCAAAAACTGCAAAATCAAAAAGGGTGTTCTTCGACTGGAAGGACTACTTGAAGTTCTACCAACTTGGAACATTTTGGCCTTATACACCTTCTATTCAATTGCTTTATGGACTTAGAGCAGCTCTTGATCTCATTTTTGAGGAAGGACTTGACAATGTCATTGCAAGGCATGCTCGTCTTGGCAAAGCAACAAGGTTTGCTTCTTTTCTTGGCATCACTTTGACATGCAAGTTCTTGTAAATTATGGAAATTGAATGATGAAAAATGTAGGCTTGCTGTAGAGGCATGGGGCTTGAAGAACTGTACCCAGAAGGAGGAATGGTACAGTGACACAGTTACTGCCATTCTTGTTCCTCCACATATTGACAGCTCAGAAATTGTTAGGAGGGCTTGGAAAAGATACAATTTGAGCTTAGGTTTGGGTCTTAACAAAGTAGCTGGTAAGGTTTTCAGAATAGGGCATCTTGGCAATCTCAATGAGGTAATCTTCCTTTCTCTTAAATTTTCTCAAGTGTGGAAATTTTAACTATAGCAATCAAGATTTTGTCTGGTTTTATTCTCATAAAGAAAATGGAATTCATTTACAAATAAATTCTTGTGTTTAGTATCTTAAACTGAAAATATAGAATTTAAATCTTTTTTTGGCACAATAAAAATTTTATCCCATGTGATTTTATTTTCATTTGTAAATTTCATCAAATTCTGATCTCGTTATAACAAATTCCATAAGTTTAAAATTTATAATTCCAAGTGAACTTTTGATTTGAAACAAACACAAAAAATTACAAAATACAAATGAATTCCATAAATTTTATGAATTCACAATATATATTACTATGGTTTTAGGATGTGGTGCTATATGGAAACATTTCATTAGAAACATTTCCTTTTAATTATAGAACATTGAAACTACTATAGTAGCAGATTGTTTCAAGAGTCGATATATTAATTTTTATTTTTTCTCATTTTGCTTAAAACTTTGGCTTTAGTTGCAACTTCTGGGTTGTTTTGCTGGAGTGGAGATGATACTGAAGGATATAGGCTACCCGGTCAAGCTAGGGAGTGGAGTAGCAGCAGCTTCTGCCTACCTGCAGAACAACATTCCTCTAATCCCTTCCAGGATTTGATTAATGTTTATATAATTACTCTTTCTTTCTTTCATGCTGTTCACTTCCTAAAACTCTTGTGAAATATTCATAACTTTCTTCTTCTTGGCTCGCACTCTTTTAAGGTTCAAATGATCTTCTATATATGTAAATCTTTACTTCTTAATTATCTTATTCCTGAAAAAGAGAAGCTTCAATCAAGTCTTTTTCAAATTTCTACCTTCTTTTTTTCTTTTTACTTAATAAAATATTCAATTTTCACATTCAACAAAAAAAATTAATGATTGTAACCTCAAGTATATACATTAAATTTGAAATTAATGTGAACATATGAACTTGTAATAATGAATGTCACAAATTGGAATTGCCTTGTTCAAACTTTATCCAAAACAAATAATGAAGAAAGAGATAATCATAATGTGAAAAACTCAAAGAGATATTATTAATAAAAAAAATTATGTCTTGAACACATGAATAAATAGCTTTTATATAGACATATAAAAAATTTGACCTATAAGGGAAAGAATGAAACCTAACCTAAATGAAGGCCTAATGGTTAAAACAAATCTAAACCCTTTCATTTTATTTGTAATTATAACCAGACGTTTTAATTTTGATAAAAAATCCTCAACCTATTTATCTTGTTGCAATTCTATCCAAATTGCTTAAATTAATTGATGTACAAGAGTATGTAATTGATAATCCAATTATAACAAACATTATCTTACTAGATAAAATAAATTATAATTAAATACTACTTATGAATTACTCAAAGCAAGTAGTTTATTAATTGTATATAATTTTGATAAATGGATATAATTTCAACATCATATAAGGATTGGAATTTTTTAGTTAAAATTAAAACGTTTGGTTGAAATAGAAATTAAATGAAAAGATTTAAATTTTTTTCAACCATTAGACTATGGATGAAAATAGCAAAACCTATCCGATAAGAAAAAAAAGAACAATCGTTCCTTTTTTAAAAATAAAACTAAATAAGAAATCTAAATCCAACTTCGAATGAGACTCTTTGACATATGGGAAAAAAAAAGAAGCTTAGCTTTGAGCCAAAATTTGTATAGGAATTCGAAACTGACTAATGTTGGTTTTCATCATGAACGTTATTTCTACGATCAATTTTTGCAATGTTTACTTAGATCTAACTCTTGCAATGTTTGCTTTAAGCCTCTAATTTAATCTTCAAATCACTATAATATACTACACATTTATCATTAATTGATACATATCCTTCATAAATATAAAAAAGAAAATTATACGAACAAATTAAACCTCCATTTCGTTTTTGTCTCCTTTATAACGTCGCTAATAGTACAACAATAAAAATATTTTGCACGTCACAATTAATAAAAATACATATATACAGGGATGGACCTACATATGGGACAATGCCCCCTGAAACTTTAATTTTTGTTAAAAAAAATACCGAATTTAAAACTTTTATGACAATTAAGGAATACAATTGTAATTTGAATTTTTCTAAACTTTTATTTCTTTAAATTAATTGTACCTTTTTTTTTAAGTTTTTGCTTGAATGAAAAATAAAAACATGTTTTTTTTTGAAAAATAAATAGTAAGTTCTTACAAATTACTACTACAATAGTGAAAAAAAGTTCTTTTTTTTAATAAATATTGTTCAAATTAAGTTCACCACAAATAACCAAACGTCATATAAACTTTTAAATAATCATTTGATAACCTTGAAAATGATATATTAATAGATATTCATAATGAAGTTATTATTCAAATATTTCAAAAAAAAATGTTTAAATATTGTGGTTATATTAATTTATGAATGTTGATTAAAATATTGTAATAAATATAAAATTTTATTTTATAAATGATATATTTTTTTAATTGAACCCTCCTTTGTAATATTTTTTACGTCCGTCACTCCATATATAGTAGTAATCTCCCAAGAAAATCACTCAAGTTTTTTTGAAGTTTAAACCATTAGCATGTTCAAGCAATTGCATATATGCTGGCACTTTCTCATATAGCTCCACGTTAAGTTTTTAGGTGACACGCTGGTACAGTTGGTTAAAAGCCTTCTGGTCGCTTGATGAGGTCTCGAGTTTAAGCCTCGCCTTCGTTGGGAGAGGAATTGTGGGTCTCTAACGAGCCTTCAGCTAGGCGCCGGCTCCCTCACAGTGGATTAATCTGAGTCCAAAGGGCTTGAGATACCACTGTTGGTAATTACCTATAAAAAAAAGTTTTTAGGTGTGAAATTATTCTGCAACTAAATTAAGTATATATAAAATTAAGTATAAGTGTGTGTGTGTGTTTGTGTATATATATATATTAAGTATATATATATATAGGGTTTAAGATAAAATTTAATTTTGATTATTTTTAATAAAAAATTGTGAAAAATCATGATTACATTATAAATTAAATAGTTAAATTGTTGTGATTTGACTGTAAAATTTTAGCTCCATAACAAATAAATTATTAAAATAATAAAAATCACTTATGATAAAAGCGTCTATTTATAAGAACATGAAAACTTAAAAATATCAATTAAGAGGTTAATAGTAAAAATA
>CANYLF011268305.1:0-20161 GCA_948193215.1 Bocquillonia castaneifolia
TGTACCTTGAAAACACTTGGGTTTTGGGTTTTGAGTGTAAGCCATAAAAACACTTGAGTTAGGTTTGTGAGTTAGCCTTAGAAAATTCATTTGTAAAGGTTGAAGATAGCCTTAGAAATCTTCATTGTAAAGGTAGTGAGATGGCCTTGTAAATCTCACATTGTAAAGGTTGGAGATAGCCATGAAATCTCCATTGTTTTCTATTTGTGGTTAGTGGAACCCCAAAGAGTGTCTTTGGGAAAAGTGGACGTAGGTCAAGTTGGGACCGAACCACTATAAATTCTTATTCATTCTTCAAAGTAATTTTTTTTATTTTTTATTCCGCACCAATTCACCCCCTCTTGGTCATTTCAAAATTGTCTCAGTAGGGTAATTAGTATAGTAAAAAATAAAACATAGGAGATAAATATATAATATATAAAATTAAAGTTAAACTAGTGACTAGTGTATTAGGATATAGTTGATGGGTGATCATACTTTACCCTAGTTTTAATTAACATACCTATAACCAGCAAAAGTATTTTTTTTTTTTTTTTGAAAAAAGGGCGGTAATTTTAAAGCTAAATAAAACCGCGTCCAGGCCCAATAAATAAAGCATAATTTGAAAAGCTAAGCAAACCGCGTCCAAGCCCAATAAATAAAGCGTAATTTTAAAGCTGTAAAATAAATAAAGAAACCGCGTTGGCAGTTTAACCGCCTCTCCTTCAGAATAAATGCTAACCCTCTACCTCATCTTTCTTTCATCTGATCCCAACCTTCCATCTGATTCGCGCCCATTTTAAATACAACCCCGCTGGCGCCATTTTAAGCCTTGGGTCGATTGGGAGTTCTTCTCTGCGTTTGGTAAGAATGCCCTTCTTTTAATGTCGGTTAGGTTTTTTTTTAAGCATTTCAACTCGATATCTTCTTCATCATTAATTTTAATTAAGATTAGATTCAGATCTCCACTGTTTTATTCATCGTCGTCGTCGTTTATTGTGAAGTTGCTGCTCTTATCTGGTTTGCCTTTTGTGATACTGGGTTCCAACCTTTTCTGATTCAATACACAGTCTAGTTGTTGCGATTGATGGCTTTGATTAATTCTTTTCGGCTTCTGATTTGTCAGACCTTTAACCTAATGAGAATTTTTTTCCCTCCTCTCGCTGTTGTTGTTTTGTGGCTGAAGGATCCGTGAGGGTTTTTGTTCGAAACTAATGGGAGTTGAGTTTTGGACTTTGAGGCAGTAGGGAAGGGAAGGAGTCCTAGAGAGCATTTTTCTTTCCTGTGGTTGAAAATGGTGATCTTCCTGGCATGATGAGGAACATGTACGCAAGGGTGTGAAACTTTGTTGCTTTTAATCGCACTCTTGAAACTTTATCATTCTTAATTTTTGGACTTTCGGTTTCTAAATATTGGTGAAGCTTGTCTGCCTGTGGAACCATGCAGAAGCAAGGAACTGGAAGAGGGGCTTTTTTAGGTGGTCCCACGTCTAAACTTGTTCGATGATACTCTTGAAAAATACCTCTGTTAAGTGTTGGTTGTATGATATTTCAGGTATAATCTTCATTTGGTTGTGGAACGACATGGGAGCGAGAAACTGAAATAGGGGTTTTCTTTGACCTCACTTCTAAATTTGTTTTATGATAGTCTAGTAAAATAGCGCCAGAAATTTGAGTGTTGGTTGTGTGATGTTTCAGATATAATCTGATTTTGGTGGAGCAATAACTCTTGTGGAAATTGGAAAAACGGGTCGTTTCTAGACCCCACTCTCTAATTTTTATTTACATACTTCCTTTAGTTTTGGTAGATATTGAATCCTTGTTGTGTGATGTTCCAGTACTTGATCTGCTTTTGGTTGTCCAGTGTGTGCTGAAATTGAGAAAATGGGTTTTCTTAAACCTCTCTCTCTCTCTCTTTTTGTTTTACTATACTCTGATAGTTGTGAATTTTAAGTGCTGGTTATGTTTTTTTCCAGGATCCAATTGGCTTTTGGTTGTGCGAAACCTGTGCTAAAATTGAAAAAATGAGTTTGGTTCTTACGTCTCCCACAACTACATCTCAAGTATTGTTCACCACTGGGTTTGGTTCTTTTGCCACTTTTATCAGCATTGCTTTATGCATTTTGGCAGTGGGTTGTGGAGGGAGTTCTTCAGTGATCATTTTTTTGTTGGTTGACCTTGTGGGTGTTCAAGTCTCAATGATGTTTATTTACATGATAGGTGTGCCCTGCCTTGCATTGTCCAAGCTTGTTGTACTTTTGCCTGCTTGTCATGCTGTCCATGTGGGCATCTCATTTGTCTTACGTCTGGTGATGTGGATGCTATGAAGGTTTATGAACAGTCATGTAGTCCTTGTTACTCACTGCTGATATGTGGATGTGGTCGTTGGTGAATAATTCATGCAGTCTTTAGAGTTATCATTCATATATGTGGCTTTTTTTTTTTTTCATATGACTACACTCCATCTCTTGTTTGTTTTATGTTTTTTTGTTTGGTTGAATGCATGTAACTCCGCCTGTGTAGTCTATAAGGTTAGAATTTAAGTGTTGGTTGTGTGATATTTCAGATGTAATCTTCATCAGCATGTGGAACAGAATCAATAGGGGGTTTTATTAGATCTCCCTTCTGAATTTGTTTTATTATAGTCTTGTAAAGTAGCAGCAGAAATTTAAGTGTTGATTGTGTGATGTTTCAGATATATTGCTTTTGGTGGAGCAGTAATTCTGGAAATTGGAAAAAAACGGGTCTTCTTTGATATCTGTCTCTTTAATTTTTGTTTTATAATAACACTGGCAGATTTTAAATGCTTGTTGTGTGATGTTTCCAGGTCTCGAATCTGCTTTTGCTTGTGCAATATGTGGTGAAGTTGGGAATTCTTAGAACCCACTCTTTATTTTGTTTTACTATACTATGATAGTTGCGAATTTTAAGTGTTGGTCCTGCTATATTCCAGGATCCAATCAGCTTTTGGTGGTGCTATACCTGAAGCTGAAATTGGAAAAATGGGTTTCTTAGACCCTCGTTACTCAATCTTTAAATTTTTTTAATGATATCTTCATTTATGGTGGGTCTTAAAATGCTGGTAGTGTGATATTCCAGGATTCAATCTGCTTTTGGTGGAGCAATACCTGTAAATGGGTTTTCCTTGACAACCCTCTTAATCTTGTTTTACTATATTCCTTAATAGTGGTTGAAATCCTTATTGTTTTAAAATCTTTGTTTCTGGGATCCATCAGCTTTTGTTGGAAAAATACTTGCACTAGAATTGCAGAAATGGGTTTTCTTAGACCTTGCTCTTAAATTATTACATTTGTTTTATGATGCTCTTTATTTGTGGTGAACTTTTAAGTGTTTGTTGTGTGATATTCCAGGATCCAATCATCAATGGAGCAAAACCTTGTTAAAGCTGGGAATTTGTTTTTTCTAAACTTAACTCATAATTGACTCTGTGTTACTTCTCAATAATGGTGGTGGATTAAGTGTTGGTTGTAGCACATTCTAGGATCTGGTCAGCTTTTGGTGGAGTAATACCTGTGCTAAAATTGGAAAATGGGTTTTCTTTCTTTTACTTTATAATTTTTATAATTTTGCAATCTATTCTTACCAACAGTGTTGGATTCTGAGTTTTGCTTTTATGACCTTCTAGGATTTCAACAGTTTGTCGAGAATCATGCATGTGAGGATTAGAGTACGATTCTTTTTGATTAATTATCATGCTTGGGTTTGTAAATGTTTATTTTTTACTTCTGTGCTCTGCTTTTGTATAATAATGATCCCTTTTTTTTCCAATTAATGGTTCCTAGTTGTGTTCATAATCTACAGGATGTGTTGACTAACTTTTAATATTTTTACTGCCTAAAAGTGGGGAATGAGTTTTCTTAGATCTCTATACAATTTACTGGTTTTATGCTATCTATTTGTGGCGGTCTGAGATTGATTAATGTGATATTTCAGGACCCTATTGGCATGGGGGGCAAAAACATAAAGGGAGTTGTTGTAACTTAAGAGTAGGCTTTTTTCTCTTTGTTGTTTGGTTTTGTGTTTTGGTCATAGTTCTTCTTTAATTTTCCTGAGGGACATAGAATGAGTTCAATTCGGTCTGGTTCTGTGTTGTCAGGGCTGTGGGCACATATTATTCAATGACACACTATTATATCAGGAAGTATTTTTTGCTTTCCAGTGATAATGTCAGTTTCATATTCCTCTAATTTTTTAGAGTGATGGAAAGCTGAGATCTTTTGTCCTCCTCTTTAGATCCCCTTGAGACCAAACGCTGCTCTCTCACATTAGCAACCATAGGGAGGTTTTTTTGTCCCCCAATTTGATTATTTGATCTTGCTTTTAATTTAAGTGTTGAATTTATTTATTTATTTTTTTGTCTTGTTATTGTTATTTTTCCAGGGTCCTCTTTGTTAACTATGGTCCTCTTTGAAAACCATAGTTAGTTTAGTTAGTTGTAGTTTCTGGTATGGATACTTAATTTTCCACTAGATTTTTCTTTGATATTTTGCGAACTCTTTTGATGCTACTTGAAAAAAATAATAGTGGTTAAATTGTTTGTTTTTTCAGGGTCCGGTTTTTGAACCTTAGGATTGAATTGTTATTAGCTTTTAGTCACTCAATTTGTGTTGGATTACCATCAATATTGTCGTGATTTTATTTGCTGGTATCATGTGACTTCTTTTTTTGTGCTTATCTGTTGCAAATTTTGCAGCTCTTTGTTTTTATGATGTAAATGAATAACTATGTTCGCCTGTCAACTTGGAATGTACCACGTGATTCTACATATGCAAATGCTTTTAAAGGTTCTCCTTGGTTTTTGATTATGATATGATTTGTGATTTATAGCTTCTTCTTCATCTCTGGTCTGGTTGGTGGCAGGTTCAGTATTCTTTTTCTTCTCTTAGTGTCTTCTTAATTTTATATTTATGCTCAAAAATCTCTGTTTTTGCTCGTTTGTTTAAATGTGTTTCATGGTTCTTCGCTTAAAGGAATATGTAAATTGGCATTTGAGCCGGGAGTTGTTTTGCTACTAACCACATGAAATATCCAGGGTTCTTAAAACCTCTGTCCTAATTGATAATTATAGTGGAGGGGGCTAGAAATCGTGGTTGGGGTTTCTTACGGTAGTTTGGTAATAGTGATTTATTCTTTCTTTTTTTCTTTTTGCTTTTTAAATATAAGGTTAATTTACCAAGAAGGTGGAATGGAATCGAGTGGACTGGTGGACTGGTACCATGCAGGCTTTATCTATCTGTGAGTATTTGAGTGTTCATTTTTCTTTTGGATGAACAATAGACTTTCTTATCTTGATTTCAAAAAAATATAATTTTTTTGTTTTTGCCTGTCAATAAGCAGGATTGTCTATCTGGTTATCCAAAGATTTCTCTTTTATCTCGCTCTGTAACTACTTTTAAAACAAGATTGTAATCTTCAGTGTTGGAATGACGTGTAGCCTTACCGTTTACAGGGCATGGGTCTTAATTGTGTAGATGACAGTTGACTTAGAATTGTGAGGGAGTACTTCTGCTTTTGTTTATTTTTCTTCCTCATGATTTCCACTTTAATGTGTGTTTTTATGGTTTTGATGCCATCCAGGCGTGTGTCAATAATTTTGTTTGCTATGACCTGCAATAAATTGTGTTTGTTCGCATCAATAGTTATTTGCTTGCAACGTTTATTTTTAGTAACATGTGTAAGATTGGATATTTAATAATGGGGCTTTCTTCTGGATTTTAATAATGTAGTTATATAAGTTTGTGTCTCTCTGAGTGGTGGTGGGACTTGGTCTGTATTTTGGTTTTCATTTGGATTGTCCTTTTGTGATCAGGTTCAAGATTGATTTTCTTGTTATGGTCCTTGTGGATCAATTTGTTCTTAGATCTTCTTGTTACAAGGGAGTGATAAGGTTATGTCATATTTCAGGATTTAGTTTGCTTTTGGGGGTACAATACCTGTTCTGGAACCGAAAAATGGGTTCTCTCTTATTTTTTTTGATACTCCTTTGTTGTGTTGGATTTTGAGTGTTGGTTGCGTTATATTCCAGATCCAATTGTGGAGCAATGTGTGTACTGAAATTGAGAATTACTCGGTGATACTTCATATAGCTGTGTTGGATTCATTTAAGTGCTGCTTTTATTATATTTGTGATCCAGTTTTTGGTGGAGACGTGTGCTAAAATTGAAATATAATGGTTTTTCTTATCGTAGTGTTTGTTGGATTGTTGGATTCTATTGATGATTTTGACTTTTCAAGGTCACTTCAGCATATCTTAGTAGGTGTTGGCAAATTGGTAAATTGGTTTTTCTTTGAATTGGGAATCGGAATTGAAATGTTAAGGAATGAAATAGAGAATGAAAACTTTATTTGATTAACTAAATGATATAACTAAATGATAGGAAAGGAAATGAGACCTTATTTGGCTGAAGAGAAAAATAGTCATAACCAAAATCAGATTTAGAATCAAAAACAAGAAGAGAATAATATAATTGCAAGGAGAGACATGAATTTTTTTTTTTTTGGGGTTTTGTTGTTTTTGATGCATATTTTTCTGAAGGGAGAGAGTGTGTGAAAGAGAAGATGAAGGTGGAAGAAGAATCGAAAAGAGAAGAAAGTGTAAATGATAGAATTTAATTTTGATTATGCTTTCCAAATAAAAAGTTACATGTCATGTTTTCATTGCTAATTAAAGGATTGGAGTACCACCTCATCATATTGAGTTGGTGTTCCAGTCTCATATAATAATTTCTCATGAGAATTTTATAATAACATTTTTTAAATATTTATAATATTAAAATATTTTAATATTTTATTATTTTTATCATTTTATGTTTTATTTGTGAAATATTTATGAAATATAATATTATATGTAAATTTTCATTAATTTGAAAAATAAATATTAATGATGATTTATCTTGATTTTTATTGAAATGAAAATCCATTCCTTAGGAGTATGGAGTAACGAGTGATTCTTATTGATGAGTTATCTCATTCCCATTCACATTTACTTAATCATACACACACACACACTTGCATGGAACTATAAAAAAATAAATTAATATCATTACTTTTACTAAAATTATATTAAACTAAAATAATTAACACAATCATTACTAGTACAAGAGCAATTCTAATCCAATGTTAAATTGGAATGTCAATGCTATACTATTTCAATCTGTTAGCAACTGCTATACAATTTTCGATCAGCTAACAACTCTGATAATTAAGCCAATTCCTATCCTCTCTTTGAAGGCCAAGCAAGCTAATTTAGTATATACTCTTAAAATTAGACTAATACTTTACTATAATTTGCGTCAAAATTTAAGTATGTTATATCTAGTGTCAAATTTAGTATCAAATATATGTTAAATTTTGGCAATGGATATTCATGGTTTAGTCACATATTTACTACTTTTTAATTCAATTTATTAATATACTATGACCTTTTCACATACAAATATTAAGAAAATTACATTTGTAATTAACTTTAACACCTCTTGTTAGCATTTAACTTTGGAGACAAAATTTAAATCAAGGAAGGGTTAGCTAGTTCTCTAAACTTGTGATCAAATAAGTATGATTTCATATTTTTAGTTTATTTGGATCTATATTTTGGAGTAAATTTCACTTACGGTCCCTCAACAATCTTCTACCTCTTCCACCATAGTCCTTTAACTTTTTTTTTGTAACCAGAAAATTTTCCAATTACGAATTTATAACACAAAAGTGCCCACCGTTAGCGTACATCTACTATTGTTAATCAAATGTTACCCTCTTGTATTACAATAAGTTTAGCATATTCTATTATGTCATCTCACCAAAATTGAGACCATCTGAATATGTTATCTATTTTCTATGAATCTTTCAATTTTATTTAATTAAAAAATAGAAAGCTAATAATTTCATGGTCAAAATTTTTTTAATATTTTTTTATAAATTAGATTGCATTTTTCTTAACCCATATATAAAAATTCATTTTAAAATTTATTAAAATGAATTTTTTAGAGGGGGGTGATCAGTGGGGCAAGAACTTGTGTTATAAATTTGTAGCTAGAGAATTTTCTGGGGCAAAAAAAAGAGTTAAGGGACTATGATGGGAGAGAAAAGATTGTTGGGGGACTGAGTAAAATTTACTCTGTATTTTGTGATTTTAGTATCAAATGAGAACAAAATATTATTTACATCTCTTAAAAAATTCATTTTAATGAATTTTCACTTGATTTTGTGTACACAGGTTGAATTATATAAAGTAAAAGGAAAGATTTAAATTATGTAAATACTGCCTGATAAAAAAACTAGTGAAATTGTTATAAAATTAATACAAATTCGTTAAATTTGATCTTTGATAGGTAAAAAATAGAACTTTATATATGCAATTAATGATGAAGTTGATGTGTGTAAGAACATGTATTCGTCCAATAAAATTAGTTACTTTGTTTTGAAATACTAATGGTAAAAAAAAATACCTTGCTTATAAGTTCTCAATGTGAATTATTGTAATTAAACGGAAAAGAAAAAAAAATGTCAGAATGTATAAAATTATTTAGCATTTGAAATTTCAATATACAATAAACATTTAAAAATAATGAACTGAAACAAAAATAGAAAGAATTACAAAATGTGTCTAACAACTGCAGGTGAGACCAATTTTAACTTATGATCTCCCCAGCATGTAAAATTTCTCATTTTTCATGCAGGGAGAGGATTATGATTTTGCAAGGAAATCTAACAGCTAATAGAATATGAGCAACGCTAGGAGGGAGCAAGGAAGACTCGCCCAATCAATTACACGAGTTAGAGCGACGTAAAGACACAATGCTGCAGCTGGATGGTTGGATATGAACTTGAAACATACAAATCAAACAAAATACGGCTAGCTCACATAAGAATGTCAAAAAGCATTTTCTAAGAAAGATGCTGTAAAAAAATTATGCAAGACTGCTCAATTGACCAAAACCTGAACCAATAATGGAAAAGAAAAGCTACGACTTCTTCAAAACTTCACTCCTGAATGAATGGCTACCACTCCCCCAACCAGGTTTTCGTACTCCACTTTCTGAAACCCTGCATCTGCAATCAGTGAAGCAAATTTGTCCTGCATTTATCAATAACAGCAAATTAAAAACAAGATATAGTAAAACTTCTATATAGGAATACTCTATAATGGAATAACCTCTACATAGTAATAAAAAATCACGGTCACAACTTATACTAACTAGTTATAAATGAACCTCTATAAAATTATAAACTCTCTATAGTAATAAAATTTCAAGGGTCCCAATAATATGACCGACTGTATAGAGGTTTTACTGTAATAATAATGAATCGCCCCAAAACTCTCTCAAAGAATAGGAAACTACATTATTGTTGCTCTAGGTGAATGACAATAAAACATATAGTCCCATTATCCCAAAAAGAAACACTATTATAGTTGTCATAAATTACACGATGCTGAAGGCAAAGCCTAACTATTGAGCACTTCCTAATCTGTTTTGTCCGGTTAGATTCACTGTAGTACAAAACTTTCAGAGTCATCATAAATTGCATGATGCAAACCATGAGAGAGAGCCGAGACAAAGTCTGATTATTGACCACTTCCTAATGTGCCTTATCCAGTTATATTCAATGGGCACAAATTAACAAGAAAACATATACGTGAAATCATAAGATATACAAAAACCAAATGTATCTCCATTTTCTGGTCGATTAACAATGAGATTTAGATATTATGTTCTTTAAAATATTGTTGAGTGTGTTAAGCAGTCAACTACATAAATGGTGGGTTTAAAAAAATGCACTGCATTTGTTCAAAAAAAGATGCTGCTAAAAAACAAGACATACAGCAAGAACATAACTGGCTGAGAAACTTCAGTTAACAACTTGTTCAGCACAATTAATTAGGAACGGAATCAACAAATAATCCATGATTTGTCCCACAATAAATATCCATTTCCTAATTCTCAGATTATGTAACTGGCATGTAAATTCAAAGTGCATCATCTGCAAAACAGTTATTATAGATTTTGTATGGTAACAAGTC
The DNA here is from genome assembly GCA_948193215.1 of Bocquillonia castaneifolia. Lineage (NCBI taxonomy): Eukaryota > Viridiplantae > Streptophyta > Magnoliopsida > Malpighiales > Euphorbiaceae > Bocquillonia > Bocquillonia castaneifolia. The sequence continues at coordinate 10,018 of CANYLF011268305.1, forward strand.
TAACAAAAGGCTCAATGATTTGGTGTTTAGATGCTTCAACTACATTCTAAAGAAATTTGAACAGTAACCAAACTATTACCTGGTTTGGAAAACGACGTATACTCTCAACTAAGTATTGATAAGATCCGTGATCACCAGCAACTAGCTCTCCTAGCGCTGGAATGATTGAGAATGAGTAGTAATCATACCTGCAAGAGAAAATAAGTGATCTTAAAACAGAATAAGATAACCGGGACTAAAAAGGTAAAAACAAACGATAAAACAACTGGCATAGAAAATGTTTAAGCTTCAGATATATTAGTTGGAAAAAATTATAAATTATGATTCAAAGCATCAAGGCAATTGGATGAAATTCATCAAAAATGATTCAAAGTTCGAAGTGATCCCTGTTCAATGAAATTAGAAAAAGTCCAATTGATTCCAAGGTTTTCTCAATCCTGCTTCTAACTTCCAACAGTTTTCATGCTCCATGGGGCACACAGTCAACAAATTAGCCTAGAAAAAATGATCCCTTAACGTCATGAACTTTTCACAGATTTTCAGATTTGTCTGCTTGTAATTTTAGCATTCTCATCCTAGTGTTTATCTATCATTGGTAGCTAACACTAGAAAGGATAATGTCTACATCCGTATTAAGCTAGCGATAATTTTAAATACTGACAACAAAAAGTGAGAGGAACCCACTTCAATTTGATTTATTTCAAAATATTACATAGTTTTGCAGAGAGAGAGAGATGGCGAATTAAGATGCTTGAAAAGCATCATCCCATTCAACTATGTCAGTTTTATCCAAAGTATATTACGGTAGCTGCCAATACTAACATGCATCTATGTTGTGATTAATAATCTATTCCTCATTCATTTATTTTTGCTTCTTAATGCCAAATGTTTTCTAAATTCCATTGATTATGGAACAGAGTTTATTTTGAACTTTTGGTTTTTAAATTCATGGAAAAATTTGTAATTGTACAAAAGATAAAACTGAAAACAAAATGTAGCCTGCAATATAGAAAAAAGTAATAAATGCAAACAAACTCTTATTGAATATACAGTAAAGTTCAACTGTCAGTCAAGTATTTACTCAAGGATGTTCATCATTAAATTACTAACAGCGCCAAAAGATTACTTACAAGTCTTTAAAGATTGGAACTTCCACATGGCTCAATTCAAGGCAAAGGAACCTTCCTCCTCTTTTCAATACCCTGAAAAGCAGAAGCACAAGAAGTTTGCATGATAATTTCAATGTGAAGAAAAGGAAGATTGCTTAATAATAATTTATCAGATTATCATGCATATGAAAACGAAAGGCAACCTACATCAACTTGACAGCAAAGATAGTATTTTACATTAATAATCAGCGTCACCATAGTTATATTTGATGCAGAAGGATACAAATGCAATAGGCATGTTCAAGGATTCACACCTAGCTAGAGGCCAAGAAAGTTATCTTCTATTTATTTATTTAATTTAAAACCCGAAAAGTTTAAACTTTAAAGACATATAATTTCAACAAATCTGCAAAATACCAAGCTACCCTCAAGGCCCTATAAACAAAGATGAATTATAAAGCAGCAGCTCATCGACTTGAATAAACATTCCAAACTTTGGTCCCTATAACCAAACATAAATATTTAAGTTGCAGCCAACTGACTAGAACAAACATAAATACCGAAACTGACTGGAACAAACATAAATAATAAAACTACAGCTGTATTTAATTTTTTCATATTAATTTTTTATGTAATCTTTTCATTTACTTTTCCTAGGGAACCTTGAAGGCTGCATCAGAATTATTAGCATAAATTCATTTTTAGTTATCCACAACAATATCCTTAGCATATTATAATTCCCTATGCCTTGCAGTGCACATGGAAGCAAAGATGTATCCCTTTGTTCCTCAAACCTTACATTTAAAATTTAACTTCCGTAGCTAGGTATTTATGAACTAACTTTATGCATCAGTTCCTTAGTCATGCCTAGCCGTATTTTCTTATTTTTTACTTCAATAGCAATCACTAGACTAAATACGCATGATAAGAAAGGACGAAGGATCAAATTGTCAGAGTTAACAATCACATAACCACCTGCAGCATCTTAATTACTGGTTTAAACTCCCAGTCATCATAAATTGATGAATACATAGACTACTTTATCAGTTTTTCTCCCTAACCCTTCATCTCATGCAGTGATGAATGAGCTTCCTTTTGCCAGAAGAAATTAAACTTTATCAGATTTGACAATGAAAAGACAAGGTATGCTTAATGTTTTTGAACAAAGTTCAACTGCAATATTGACATTATTTTTCTTGGTCCTAATTTAGCATCATAATGAGGTGAGATGGTTCAGTACAATGGATGGAATGCTCCCTTGTCTCACATCCATGCGAAACCAAGAAAAGAAATTAACATGTGAACCCCATATCAATGACAAAGCAAATGACTTCACACAGAACGATTCCTAGTTAATGAGAAGGGTGGGTCCAGGTCCTTTACCAGATATTTCTATTAAAATAACCTAAAGCTATCTGATTTACAGACAATCAAACAAGGAATCATTAAATACCTATAAGCTTCAGCAAGAACTTTCTCTATATGCGTAACATTCCTAATTCCAAATGCTATTGTGTAACCATCAATTGAATTATCTTGAAAACTCAAGGCCTCAGCATCTCCCTCAACCCATACAAGGGATTTGTCATCTCCAAGACCTACAAGTATCAGCAGAGAAGCAAAAGAAATTCATGCTTTACATAGAATTACTCGACTAATTATCAAATTAGCTCCTCATGGATATGTTTACCTCTCTCTATAGCCCGCTTTCTGCCAACATTTAGCATGTTCGGGTTGATGTCACATACATATATCTGAGTTTCTTCTTGTAAATGATCATTCAAAGGATCTTGAATTGCTCTATGTCTAATACTGTTTACAGTCTCTAGAATCCTGAAAGCAATATCCCCTGCAAAATCAAATGTTTCAAACTTAACTTAAGTTATTTATTTATATTACTAAAATTTCATATAAAACCCAATTTAAGATTCAACTACCCTTGCATAATGCAGATATAAATTAGAATTTGAATGCTAAATTTTAAAGCTAAGCTCAATAATCCGAAGTCTAGGCTGTCTACCATGGTTAGTCAGCAAACTAACAAGACACCTCACTGCTCAGCCTGAGCCTTTTGCCAGGTACAACACACAACAAAGGCATTAGATTTAGACTGCCCCAACATCCATTCACTTGTTTATTTCTGTTACTTAAACTCAGCTCTTAATTTATGGTTAGATTACAATGTGTAATGAATCTCCAATTAAGTTTGAAACGACCAAGAAAGAGAAGGATAATAATCATGTGTGTGTCGAAGCATGATCAAATGAAAGTCTGAAAGGCAATAAAATGATGTTATCAAACAAAGGAAAGGAAAAGAATAGGCCATAAGTCAGCTTCATAAGTTGCAAAACACATAAAAAGAGTGGGCCATAATTCAACTTTCCAGTAGTTGAACGAACCATTTAATTTCCCTTCTGCTAATGCAATTTAATTTAATGTAAAAACCTTTCCTCTTCCAATTTAAAATCCAAGTTTTCTTTTATTCACAGTTCTCATTCTCATATGCCAAGTTTATAGAAACACAAACAGCAAACACAAGATAGAACTACTGAATAAGAAATGCATACCTGTCCCACCAGCCACATCGACATGCTTGATTCCAGGGAATGGACTAAGTTTGGAAACCAATCTGAAAATATACCAAAAATAACATATGTCAAAACATGAATATGGAAAGTGTGGCTAGTAACAAAATTAAAAGCGTCACTAAAACACATTACCACACAGCAACTAACCTGTCCTTCCATAATCTATGCAATCCACCACTCATAAGATCATTCATAAGATCATAATTCGAGGCAACATTACTAAACACATTACCAACCATTCGACTTTTTTCCTCTTCCTTTACTTCTTTGAACCCTACAAAGCGAACATGTAAACATGTTATATTATAACATAAATCTGATAGTTAATTTCACAAATAACACTAAAGGAAAAAAAGAAAGCCTACCAAAACTTGTAGAATGAGAATGTAATTTTGAAGTGTATGAGAGCCTGCTAAAGCATTTGGAGCCCAATCTCCTGCTCCCGAATCTAAGTGCCATAGTTGCTGAAAATGATACGCACACTATTAATTAGTCCAAACCCAAAAAAAAGGCCCAAAGAGTGTAAATGTGTCCTTTGCAAGACCAAATGGAACTGGAATTAACTATGGAGTTCTCATGCGATCCCAATGCATGATTTACTATCTAAATTATTATTTTTTGCATTATCAAACGAAGAAGAATAGATGATTAAGAAACTAATAGTAATTCTTACTCAAAAGGAAGAACAAGAAAACTGAAAGCACCATCAACACATCAAAAGGACATAACGTAATCACAAATAAAAATGGCAACAACAGTAGCAATATAAACTGCTAGGCATTGTATAAACAGCAACAAATGCAATTCCAGGTCTCACACTAATAAATGTAAGCATAACAAAATTTAATTCAACTGTAGGCAAGGTTGATAAAAATGATATCCAAGCAGGTGGCGCAGCTTTCAAAATTTCATCAAACCCAACAATGGCATTAGAAGGCAGGTTGGAAACAGTCCTGAATCCAGGTGTTGTTGTGCTTAGAGAAGTTCCAACCTTCGAGATAAAATAAATGCTACTTATAGTATATAGTTGAAAAGGACAGAAATCGTATACTGAAACCATACAAGAAAGTTCAGAAATGGATTGAAAATTATTTGACACAAATCCAATGATTAAATATAAGGCATGGATGTTTCAAGAGCATTGAATTGTTAACCCCTATTGGTAACAAAATTAGCTAAACTTCTAACAATGTTCTTTTTTCTTCATCTGGATCAAAGTAATTCAATTTCATCTTATCAAGCATTAGTATATACTATATTTGTTCCTGTTTCTAATTCAGACATCTTAGTTTGAAAGGATAGTTATATGTATATGCGAGGAGGATAAATCTACATGGGCTAGATTGAAATTGCAGGACATATTTCCAAAGAGCATTCCTGTAAATTTGTAATCTGAAATATCCATGTATGTTAATGAAGGGAGGGACAATCATGATGGCAAAAAGGGTCCTACAAATCCATTCATGGAAATGTCTAGCCTTTGAAGCTGGTGATAGAAGACTAACACTGATGGTATCCCAAACTGGAAGCTATTATTTCTCAGCACGATAGTCACCAAATTGCTATACTCAAGCTCAAAACGGCAAGAACTGGAAGTGAACTTAGCCAACTAGGAACTTCACTAGTGAAGTTATTATGGTCTAAGCTCAGTGTTTGAAGGTTCCTCAGAGATGAAAGTATTTCAAGAGAAGATAACTGACCAACAGTAGCAGGCAAAGGACCCCGTAAGCCAAGAGTACTTTCAAGTTAGATAAAGCAGAAAGAGTGGCAAAGAAAGAGTGAACAGAGAAAGGAGGAGACCCATTGTGGCCTATAATGTGAAGCTGAGTGATGTTACCTTCAGAGCAAACCAGTGTGAGAAATGGAGTTGGCTCAAGGTTGCAAAAGTCTGTAGCAGTGGTAAAGCTACTGAAGAGTAATGGGGAAGTAAGCTGTTGCTGGATTACCAAAAGAGATTGAGATGACTTGAATGATGAACAAGTGAAAGAAGAAAAAGCAGTGAGAAAAGAACAAAATCCATATATTAATACAAATTAACATTACAAAAAGCAAAGTCACAAAACAATGAATGAGACACCAAACCCATAGCATTGAAGGAACCCTAGAAATTGAAACGAGAAACAAAAGAGAATCGCAATTGAAATTATAGTGACAGTGACAGAGAAAAACAAATTGGTTACCAAATCTGAAATCGTAGAAGCTTGGTAATGGAAATAGCAGTAGAGGTGACGATCGGAGGCAGTGCGGCAACGGTGAGCAGAAGGAGAGAGATGCGAGAGCTTTTCTTTTTTGTTTTTATTTTGAATTATTTTAGTGCTCTGTTGAATTTAGCGAGTTCATTTATCTATTATTAGTGGTTTGGTTGATTATGCTCTTTAGCACTTGTGTGTTGTCTCTGTGTCGATTGCATTTGTGTTTTAATTTCCTTAAATTCGGTTTTGTGTATTTCTAGGGTTAGGCAAAGGTGAAGGTGAAGGTGAGCTACAATTTTTGCATGCTCTCCACTGGCTTCGTCATTTAGGGGAAAAAAAAAAAAGAGAACATTTTATTTAATATAAAACCATTGGACATGCTTTTTAATTGAGTAATTTTTTAAATGCTCTCAATATAAAATAGCACGTCATTTTAAAAATATTTTCTAAAAAATTAAAAAGAGTAATAATTTAATAAATAAACCAATCAACTTTCATTCCTGAAGATGACTAGTCTAATTGCTGGTGTAAGTATATAATTTTACCTTCCATGATTAACCCATAAAATATCTTTATTTGGACCTTAACCTTTAAGCCAATTTATATATTTATTTTTAATCAAGTTATTTCACCTCTAAAAATATTATTTTTATATGAACCCATTTTTTATTGATACAGCAAAACACATAAGAAGATCTTAATCTTATTTAGAAGTAAATGTAAACATATTAATATGTATTTGAACATTTAAGCGTTGTATTATTCTTGTAGAAATGTGATTATATATAAAAAAAAAAAGGCAAAAAGACCAAAAAAAAATCTCTTTGACTATTTATCAGAGAACACGTTAACCCTTCAACTAACTTTTTTTTTGTTGATTAAACCCTTAAACGTTTTCAATTGTAACACAAAAAAACCCTCGTTAACGGAACGTTAACTTTCTGTTAACACCACATATTTATGTCATTGGAGGTGATGATCATCAGCCAACAACAAAAACACAATATCAATGATTTTCAACATAAAATACTTACCCCTCACAAAAATTTTCACAGCTTTGGGCTAAACTCGTCAACCAAAAGGAAAAGAAAATAGACAGCCATAAATTTGTAGAGCCAAAACCATCAGATTTTATAGTGTTAAATAGAATAAAATAGGATTAAGCTTTATAATTTTTTCAAATATAAATCCATCAAAATCAGTTGTATCAAGTATAGATCATGGATCAAAATGGGTAAATATAGCAGTAGTAAATCTAGCTAAACCCCAATTTTAGAGAAAATCCCCTGCCTTTATGGGTCTTGCCTTCTCGCTGAAGAGGCAGCTGGAATTACTGCCCGTTACCCGAACTAAATCTATCCTAATTTGCGCGACTTGATCTTGATTGCCAAATCAAATAACGTCGTGATGAGTTTTTTAGATCAATGTATTTGCCATTTGATGTAGTGGAAGATTTTAGACGCGCTGCTGTTTTTAAAATGGGGTAATTATTTTTTACCCCTGAGATTTGGTATATTCTATTTTTTACTCCTGTATTTTCAAAAATCAATTTTTTCATCCCTCCATTTTGCTAAATTCTATTTTATCCTCCTCCATTAAAAATTATGTTACGCAAACTATTATTTACTCCCTACAATTTGTTATATTATACTAATTACACTTTTAACTTTTAGAAAATAAATTTTAAATACACATAAAATTGACAAAATATAGAATAAAAATGAATATTTCATAATTTTTTTATCATTTTAAATATTAAATATACCAAATATTATTTTTTTATAAAATAAAATATTAAAATTTCTCTGTTAAATCTCAAGAGATATATTAGATATTTACTTTCCAAATGTTATAAAATGAGTTAAATGAGACTTAAGTCTAGTGTTTTAAACCGAACCAGTGATCAAACTAGTTCATAATACACTCAGCTGAATTTATTCGACCTGTTTAAAGAGATACGTGTGCTTTTTAATTTTTTAAAAGTAGACCTATTTTATCGACATAAACTCGATCAATCAAAATTGACCAGAACCGATCAACTCCCAGTTCAACTAAAATTCTAATTTAATAAGCTGTCTAGATCAAATCAACTTTCAATTCTCAATTCAACCGGTTCAATGATTCGGTTCGACTTTTAAAACAGTGCCCAAGTCATATATACTAATCCTAAATTATGGTTAAAATGGATAAAATTTATATTGGTAGTAATTTATTTTATTAAAAGGTAAATTACATTGAGATGCATAATTTTAAGTTAATATGCTAAAAATTGAAATATATTTAAAATATAAATATTAAAAATTAAAATATGACAAAATTTTATAAATGTATGTGTTAATTCATTCTATTTTAATCTAAAAATTTTATTAATAATCTAATTTAAAAAATAAATTTTAGTATATTTTAATTATTAAATTTTGAAATTTCAAATGATAATAAATTATGACATATAAATTTATATTATGTATGTATGTATGCATGTATTCAATTTTAAGTGTATTTAATAATTTATGGTGTTTTTATACGAATTTTATAAAAGTTAAAGGGGTAACTGGTATAATATAATAAACTATAGGAGGTAAATAATAGTTTAACTAACAAAATTTTTAACAAAAGGGTATAAAGTAGGATTTAGCAAAATGAATGGATGAAAAAAATGATTTTGAAAAATACAGGGGGAAAAAATAGAATACACCAAACCTCAGGGGTAAAGAATAATTACCCCTTCTAAAATTGATGATGATGATATGACTCTGTTTTCCGCTGAGGAATGTGGCTATGGTTTTGAGTTATTTAGAATAGTGGATTTGATTGAATGAGGAGGTCTTGTTGAATTCAATTAGGAATTTGGAGAGAAATTGGCAAGCTATGAAGCACCAGACTTCACTTAGAAAAATATGTAGTGCTCGATACTTTTCAGACACATGTATTTGTCTGACATTTACCCGACACCCATCAGACACATTAAATTGTGTCCAATAAAAAATAAATCAGAAAAAAGTTTGACACGTGTATCCGACACATATTTTATCCGTGTCAGGTATATAAACAAATTTTAATTTTATTAAAAAAACTTTTTAAATTAAAAATAAAAGAAAAGTTATAATAGAAGAGGGTAAACAATAAAATCTTAAAAATAACTTATATAAAATTTTTAAAACTAACCATTAGTTCTTTTTCATTAATCTGTATTTTTCTACTCTTTGTAGTCGATTGTTTTAATTATTGAACATTTGTATTTTCTTCTTCTTAAATTATATTAAGTACTTTGATTATTTAAAAATTTACATGATAAAATTTTACTTTAATAAATGTTAAATGTTTTGTTACTTTTAATGCCACATATTTTTTAATTGTTGTTATATTGATTTAATGCATATAATATTTTATTATGTTTTTTAATTAATTTTGTTAGTAAATATATAAAAATTAAGTATATATTTTAATTTTTTATATAATATATGTACACGTATCATTCACGTATCGTATCTATTATATTTTTTTAAAATTTACGTATCTCGCGTCTGTATCATTTCTTGCCCATGTCACAGTATCTGTATCCATACATCGTAGTTGGCAAGTGACATTTGATTTGAGTGATAGATAAAGCTCGTTGCCACCTTCGACGCGCCTCCTAGCTCAATGGTTTGTACAGATCGAAGTCGCAAAGTCCTAAAAGCCAACAACGCCGATTTGCTCCATACGGTGGCTGTCAACATTCATCCACGGTGTACCCAAAGGTTTTCAATGCTGCTGGTGATGATTCCGGCCTCTGATTAGTGAAATGATGCCGACAAGCACGAGCTCCAAATGTGGCAGCCAACATCTTAAAATTCAAGCGTTCGATTCATGTAAATGGAGAACAGATCACGTAGTACCTTAGCTTCATCAAGTAGACGGTGAAGGGAGCTTTTCATAGACACGAATTTTACAGGCTGAGGTGCCCGGACGATGATGGACAGTGATGAAGATGACTGTGAATAGTGCACTTGGGTGGTTTTACTAATGAATTTCAAGGTTTGATCAATGGAGGTTTTTGTGAATTCAGTTGTGAGTGACGAAAATGAAATGGGGTTCTGTTAATAGAAGGATTTTATTGTGCTACGATTGAAGACATTAAGGATTTTATTGACAAAAAAAATTAGTTAAAGGGTTAATGTGTTCTCTGACAGATAATTAAGGGGCTCTTTTTGCTCTTTTGCCTGAAAAAATATCATGTTTAGAGGTGAGTGACAGGCTCTCGCAAGTGCACGGG
>CANYLF011268953.1:0-12863 GCA_948193215.1 Bocquillonia castaneifolia
AAACAAGTAATTAAGGAAAATTACCTTGCAAATAATGTATTGTGATTGTGAATCCACTAAAGAAAAAAACAAAGAAAACACTGGAGATAGATGAAAGAAAGAAAGAGTATGAACAAGAAAGAAAGAGAGAAATATCCGATAGAATGAGCATAGAATGAGCAGAAGTTTGATAAAACACTACAATTCTTACTACATTGCAAAATTACAATTGAGTCCAAAATTATTGTCCTGCCAACGAACACCAATAATTTACCATAAAACTCTCTTTTTGACTAAAAAAAATATTAAAAAAAACTATCATCACCTGTTAGCATTAAAGCTGCTCACTTTCCCAACAAAAGAATACAAAATAAAGCTGGCAACTTCCCATCTTCTCCTTTTCTCTCTCTTTCTCATCTCTTTGTCTTCTTCTACTTTCCCATTCTCCCCCTTCAACGATTCTCCATTCAACCATTACTGCAGTCTGCATATACACTTCATTTTCTTTTCATTTTTTTGTCTTTTACAATAAAAATAAATTCCACACCGTCCTTCTGTCTTCCTCCCTCGTCGGCGCTGCTGTCAACTTCACCAGCGTTGGTTTTCTATCCGTCATCTTCTTCTTCGTCGGTGGTGCTTTGTCGGCGCATCTCATTTGTATCGTCCGATTCGCGAATAACGGCTGACATCGGAGCGATTTCCTGTGATTCCTTTGTAGCCACATCATTTCTTGTGATGGCCGGCCAAAAATCCGGCTCGATCCGGCCGATACGATATGTTCCGGCCGATATTTAAAACCCTGGGCCACCATCAAAGACAAGAATGTAACTTTACTCTGTGCATGCAATACTCAATGTGCCTAAAACATCAATAAATTGCAAGTTCTTAGAATGCAAATTAACAACACACGGGAAAAGCAGCCAACGTTTCACATCTGGTCGCTACAGTTAAAATGAAAAGCACCCATTATCCCTAAATTAGTTAGAAAACATTAAACAAATAGAAGAAAAGCACTAGAGCGACTAGCACAAAAGAAACCCAATTCGAAAACAATCATCAACATTTTCATTTACCTGATGCATCAAGCAATAAAATTAAGAATACCCATTGAGCAAACTTAATAAATTAATAGGATTTTAATAAAGAAATGTATCAAAAACAACATTTCAATAAACCCCATCAGCCAGGCTTAATAAAGCTTCAAACTTTTGAATTGAATCAGATTTATAAATAAGTAAAGGGAGAAACCTGGAGGTGGGTAGTCTTTTACCAAGCTGAGTTCTGCATGACAAGGCACCTTTATGGAGCCAAGAATAAGTATCAACAGCAACACAACAGCCCTCTAATTCCTTAATGTGAAAGGGTACCATTACCGATTTCAGTAAAGGCAAAAGGCCTTGTATTCCCATTGTTTTTAATATAAAGATTCATTTATTTTACAATTCAATTATAAAAAATTTAATTTTAATCAATTTAGATCTAATAAATCTTTTTTTAATCCAATCTAGTTAAGGATTTATATTGATGGTCTAAAATCAATAAATACATACATTATTTATTTAATAACATATATTTAGAATCCTAATAATTAATTTTATATTGATTATCAATAAATAATGCAATAAAATTAGTAACTATTTAAATAAGCTAATTATTTGGAGAGGAAGGAATACAATTTAATTGGTATTAATTAGAACTTAAAATCAAATTAAATTAAGATAAGGAGTCATCTCAAAAAAAAATTAAGATAAGGACCGGATATCCTAATACAACATTACTAGGACTTGATGCATATAAATAGAGAGTGTTAATTAGGTTTTTGGTGTGGCAGCGCAAGGCAAGGATGAAAGAGAGGAGTTCATATTATTTAGCAGAAGAAGTAGTGTTTGATATATTGTTAAGATTGCCAGTGAAGTCGATAATTCGATTTAAAGGAATAAATAGTTTTTGGATGTCTTTATCTCAAGTGGGGAGTTTCGACATGCACAGCTTCTTCAAAATCCTACTCCCCCTTGTATGTACAGATATGGAGTCATCAAAGCAAAAGCAAATACACATCCATGGCCATGGTGGATGCCCATCAAATTCAAAGAAAAAAAAAACCCTGTGTCTTCGCATCTTGAATTTGAATTTGAAAGAAGAAGAAGAGGAAGAAACCGATCCGATTGAACAACAAGTAGATGAAATTGAAATTCCAAAAAATGATAATAAAGAAGTCAAAGTTGACTTGTACGGATGTTTTCATGGATATCTACTGCTGATATTAGAATTGAATATTATGAAGAAATTAAAATTATATTATGATTTTGTATTGTGGAACCCATCAATCAGAGAGTACAAAATAATTTCTCTTCCGATAGATGATGAGTATAGTTCTATACTCAAACTTGTTGGGATTGGTCACAATGCGTTAACTGATGATTACGGAGTTTTTGTAGCTTTGAGAAAGTCTTGTTGGGAGGAGCCGATATTAGTTCAAATTTATAATAACAAGACAAGTAGGTGGTCCAAAAAAGAGCATCACATCCCCTATTTTTTCATTGGCACTAAACAAGGGACGACGTTGGAGAATGGAATCCTACATCGGCCAGTAACACATGATGGTCCTCTTCTTACTAATAAAAAAGCAATTTTATATGAAAGATGAGAAATTCAAAGCAATTGCTTCACCTGGGGATTCGTCTTTTAAATATTTTCATGAATCCATATCTTCCCTATATGGTAAGCTTTGTGTAGGCGATGGTCATCCACGAATTGGAAAGCTAAATGTATGGGTAATGAAAGAAAATGGAAATTTGGGTTAAATTCAGTATTATTACCCCAACAACAACCGGGACAGATATAATTACCTAATGCCAGTGGGATTTGCGAAATCAAAAGATGAAGTGATGCTGAACATGGATGGGAATGCGTTGGTTATGTACAATCCTATTACAAATCAACACAGGACTCATTTGCTCGCCGATTCCGATTCTCCCTGCTGGTCTTCCGACTACAAGGTGACAACCTACCTCCAGACTCTTGTGTCCCCTAATAATTCTAATACTCACAACAAGAAGAGGAAGAGAGATATTTATGAATCTTGATTGCTACCTAATTGCTACTAGTATGGATGTACTGTACTGTAGTACGTACGAGTATTAATTTGTTTTTCAAACATTAGTAGTTGAAAAAAAAAGAAGAAGAAGAAGAAAGACCCAAGGGGTGCAGCCCAACTGGCAAAAGCCACTGAGTCGTCAGCCTTCGTGCTGAGGTGCTGAGGGGTTGCGGATTCGATCCTCCGGGACGACACACGGGTTCGATCCTCCGGGACGACACTCGCTTCCTCAACTCCCATGGGGAAGCACTCATAATTGCAATCGACCAGAATTAGTCGGATCAATCGTAAAATGAAGGCCCGGATACCTGTTTATCAAAAAAAAAAAAAAAAAAAAAAGAGTTGCACGTACAATAACCTAATTCCCTGATCTACTCTTCTCTACCATTTAAATTAATTAACTCTGATCTGATGACGTTACATAAACTGGACTGGACAACAAGCATATTAATTCTCTTTGATCTTTGCTTAGCTTGAGGCTTCTTAACCACTTAATTAAATTCCTGCTCAAATTCAAGCTTTTCCATCAATGAGAATGAGAGAATGAGGTTTCAATATCATATTTCTGTCTATTGGCACATCAGATCATGTACCTTCTCAGAATTAATGATATTGCGTGAGCTTGTGTTAACTGACACCAACAGTTTCATCACTAAACACATATATTAATTGTTCAAGGCCGATTACAAACTTTGACTAAGGAATCCAAATAGACTAAGGGTTTCACATATATGAAAATCAGATTACAAAGAATCAAAATGTAGCATCTCAACTTACAGGCATTCTGCGAGGACTGAGGAACATAGGTTGTACAGGTAGCGGTGCAACTAAAAATGTATTTTTTTGAGTCCTACACAACGTTAATTTAAATGCTAATATTACCATTTATGAACCCCAAATAACATTAAAGGTACAGAAAGATAAAACTGAAAAGTTCCCACTTACAGTCTCCTGATATAAAAAATGTAGAATCCAGAGCTCCTGCAATTGAAATGATTTATGTCCCTCAGCCATTGTACATTTTCAGTTCCATATTTTGTGGTTTCATCTCCGTAATCCTACTCCAGTCTTCTTGTCCTTTGGTGTATAAGCAAAACAACTAAAATCCGCATTGACGTTTGATCTAAAATCAATATAAACCAAGTTATAGGTTTGGGAATGCAGCAACCGTTGATAGACAACATAACATCAGGACTAAACATATTACCTATCAGTACATGTGTTTTGAATATCCTTCAAAGGAGCTCGAAGACCGCTAGCACGAGAACCAGATGAAGAGAATCTAAACGCTGATATGACTGAAACAAATCTCTCCATTGATTTTTCTGCTACGTCAGAATAACGACTTAAATGTGAAATGTTGGATCCAAACTTTCCCCCTTTAGTTATTGCCCCCGAAAATGTTTCATCAAGATTAGGAGCATCGCAACCTTAAGAGAAAAGAAATGCACATTAGATTTTTGATGTTTAATATTATTTTGGACAAAATCACAATGGTGGACAAGTATTCACTTTGATCCTTATGGATGAAAGTTCATTTATGGCATCTGAAAGGAACAGGTCACCTATAGAATCAAAGGTCTTCATCTATAAAAATGGCATTCTGTTACTTGAATCTTTTTTTTTTTTGGGTCCATTCATGCTTTACTTTTAGAGAGAATAGGGTTCATATACCATGTTTTCTTCTTTTTCTATTCCTTTGTTAAGTAGGATTCATGTACCTTGATAAACTGGGTTTTAAAATAAATAACCCATCATTTGACGTTTATATATCACTTTGAGAAAGTATATTTCACGATGCACTGACAAACATAATCATACTCTCCATTAATATCCCCAGATGATAATTAAGCACAGTAAGACAAGCTAAGCTTCAAATTTTAAAAGCAAAGCAAACAGTTTGACAATTGAAATGACAGCATTGAGGAAGAAAGTATTTATCCAAGATGACCTAAAAAATACTAATTTACAGCAAGAAAATTCTTAGCATGAAAAGTGTTTGATGTTTAGTTGAATGAAAGAGAAACCAACTGCTTTGCTTGATAGAGTTAAATAATGGCTCTTGTAAATGAGACGTACCATTCTCAGAAACTGATGAATCTGCACGCATGTGCTTGATTTTCATATTCTCCTGAAGCGGATGTAAACAATAACACGTTCAAGTATCAGAAAGAAAAGATAGGTGCACAAGTAGAAGTGAAAAGAAAAATAAAAAACTTACTCTTAGGACACTATCATCCAGTGAAGTCTTTCTTTTTGTGGCGATGCTATTATTTACAGAAGAAACAATTTCAGGAATGGCATCTTCGTTCATAAAATTATTGATTGCTGTATTATCATCACCTACAAGCCTTTCTTGTTGATTCTCTAGGTCATGCTTGTTTGCCGACTTGTTCTGAAAATAAGAACTCCTTACAACGATCTTGTTGTTAGCCGTTACCGTCATGTAAGAACTCTTAAGAATGATACGGTTGCAAGGATCAATAGAAGCATCATTCTTGACTAAGGGCTTGTCTCTTTCATCATCTTCATCAATGTTGTTCATTGATTTGTGCTTAAAGTAAGAACTTCGTACAATGACTTTTTTGTTCTCCGCTCTTCTTTCATCTTGAACTACACTTGGTATTGGAACAGTCTGACTATCACATTCCTTCAGTAATGCTTGACAAGGTTTGTGAGTAGAATCCCCTAGTTGTTGGAGCAAACACTGTTCTGAACTTCTGTTATCATCGACAATGGCTTGAGATGAACAACATGCAACAGATTAATTACTATACTAGCACAACTCATAATTAACTGTGTAAACTTATTTGAAGAGGCTATATAGTTACCTGAAGTCTCTGGCTCTGAAAATTCAAGATCTTCAGCGGCAAAACCACTTTTCACCTGCAACAATTTACGAATTATATGACAATGCAAAAACAATGATATCAAGTTATCAACCAAAACTTTTCATAACCAGCAGCATTATCACTCACAGTATGATTGGGCAAGGTGCTTCCTAAATTTCCATATTCAAATGGGGAAGAGCAGTGCATATTACTTGAAGCAGCCTCAACGCTGCAATTTTCCTTGGGACTGAGAGAAGATCCATCAACTGGACTTGGCTTCGTTGGTGATGCTCGAGGTGCACTAAATTTTCTCTTTGCTTCCAAAGATGCAAAGCCTTGTAGGCATTAAGGAAAATTGGAAGAAAAAGCAGAATACAAGCAAAACATAAATTATGAGGATGTACAACTTCAATTTGGTAAAACTGAATGAGATTTGAGGCTCTAAACCCAAACATTAGCTTGTAAAACATACATTCATTTCCTATTAAAGGCATTCAGATGCCTATAGTCTATACCTCTTTAGAATTTAATTCTCCAATACAATGTACCTTCCTACCTGAGCCTTGAATACAGAGATTGATGGCACCTATTTGGTTCTCAATTCTAGACCTTAGCAGAGGTAGAACATTAATAGAACACTTCAATAAATTGCATTTCAGATACTCTAATCAATGTGTTGTAACTCATTCTCTGATGAATATCATGCATCCCAACACTCCCACCCTCTGACTTCAGAAAGTCCAAAAAGCAGGCACATATTGAGCCATATTAATTGCAAAACACACCCACACATTTAAAAAAAAAAGAAAACAAGTGTCTTTAAATATGCTTATATGACATGATACTGTATTTGAATGTCAGAATCCAATGGACAAAACTAGTGAATTAGAATGGATACAGAAGTACTTGGTTAGGAGATTCTTTTGTACAGGCAAATCTAGCTTTTTCCTTCCACTTTCAGGTTTAACATTTTTGAATTCAGAAGTTCTGTAAAGCACCAACTCGGAACTACCAATTTCTCCCTGTTAATCCAGTGAAATAATGAATTTAAGAAGAATGCGATGAGTAAGGAAAAGACACTGAACAGGGTGTTAAAATTATGGTGCTCATAATCTAAATCATAGTTGTCAAATTGAGATTCGAATTGGGAATCAAATTCCCCATTTTGTGAATGGAGAATCAAATCGTAAGATTCAGTTTTGAATAATATATGTATTTATATATGTATTATAGCTAAAATATATTCACCATTTTGGTATAACTTTACTCTAAAAATTAAAATGCTATACGATTTAAAATTTTAGATATTAATTATAAACTAAAATAATATATTGATTTATAAATTCAAAATTTTATTTTATATATAATGTATAAATTTTAAAACATACAACAGATAGACTAAAAATATAGGAGGATGTAATTATTTAAGAGAATAATGTTATATTACTATATTAAAATAATTAGAAAATTTTCTTTTATTACTATAAAAATGTAATAAAAATTTAAATAACAAAAAATTGAGAGGAAAAACACAACTTCAAATAAAAAATATTGATAACTTCAATTTTTTAAAAAAGGAAAAAAATTAAAGATTAAAATTTCTCATTTTATAAAAATACATTGGCTTCTTTTTTTTTTTCTTTTTAAATTGATTTTATATTTTTTTTTAATTTCTAAATCTATTAAATTTCTTACAAGTTTCAATATATGAGAATATCAATTCTTCCCATTCGATTTTGATTCGTACAATTCAATAACGATTCTCATCAATTTATGATTCTTCCTTAGATTCGACTCGTTTTATAACTAAATCAACTCGAATCGTAAGATTCAAAGATTCTAACAATTATGATCTAAATATACATCAACTTAATAGGTGAATTTTATAGAACAAAGTGATCTATAAACTTATCATAAAAAACATAAGCAAAAAGCCAAAAAGTGAAGTACTCATAGAAGATACCTTGAATGGCATTTGAGTAAATGGATCAAGATCACCTTCTGCTATACCTTTAGCTACATGCTGTGGTATTAATGTATTCCAAGTTAAGGTATTGATATAATGAAATGCTAGGACAAAAAGGATCATATAAGACGGATAATTAAATCAATTAGACAAAAGCTACGTAAAGGATATGGGCCTAAAAAGTCCAAATTAAAACCAGGATTATCTGTTATATCAGACAAATGTACAACACTTTCAGTGATAGGATCAAAAACCCTTTGATGCTGGAAAGTCAGTATTGCTTTCCTAAAGGACTCTTCATAAAGGGGAGGAACTGAAGCTGTGCTATATTTCAGGTGCTTGATCACCTATAAGGAACTAATAATTAATAAGTATATAAGATAAATTGATCTGAAATTTTCCTTAACAGGAAGGAAATCCAAAAGCTCAAATGATGTTCCTGCTCAAGTTTCAAAGCACTTTGATGTTTAATGCAGTCAAAGGAAAGAAATTCAAAGTGTTCACCTTGTCATAACTTTTGAACTTAGTGATTAGTGCATGAGCCCTTTTGAGTCCCATCCCTGGCAGGGACTGCAAATAGTCACAGCCACTTAAAATGCACATATGAAGAAACATTTTATGGGTGAATCCAGAAAAACTTAGCTCCTTGTTCAGATGAAGTCTGGAATACAGGAATTCAACGCCCTGCCCATACTTGTCCATTTTGAACACAACCTGAAAACAAAAATTCCAATGTGACAAAAAAGTAATTACTGAAACATCTAATGAGAAGAGTTGAATACAGCATTGGAAAGAAGAGTTCAACATTTAGCACAAATCACATAGCAACGGTAATAAGAAAATCAAGATGATGAACTACTGAGAACTCACTCTAGGACAGCCGAATGGTATTAGATCAGAGTCCTCCGTAATAACTGCATCAACTTGTTTGCTTACCGCCAAGAAGGTCATTTGGGCATCAGCTTCATAAGGAGCCACAACATAAGAAATGTTCTCCTGCTTCAAGACCTTCCACATTCAACCACATAGATACTAGTTATACTTTATGGTAGCAAGAACTAAAATTACACTTGAAAGCCCAAAAACACTACCATGCTATCCTGCTCCTACCTGGATTAAGTCATGAGCAATTGAAGGTGAAATATCAACAGCCTTCTGGTAGCACTCGTAAGCAGCAGCTGAATTTCCATTTGATTCGTGCTCAATAGCACGTGCAAAGTTCTCCTTCCTTGATCTGCAATTTGCATGATATACAAAATCTCATGACAGCATAGGTGTTTTATGATGATCCCACATTTTGGACTGCAAATATGGAATTCAACAGTCTAAAGCAACATATTTGTAAGATTAGGAGTGGCAAGCATTATGCTCGCCCTAAACTTTTCATTTTCTGTGGTAAGCCACTTGGATATTTCAGTGAACGGAACCTGCCAGCTCAGTGAAGAAACGAGGCAATAAACACAAATGCAGGAAACTTTTTCTTGGTAAGGCTCTGAATGAATTGATTAACCCTTCATCAGCAAGGTGAAACTAAAAAAAGCTAGAGATAGAGGTAGAATTTTTCCCTCTCCCATATGCACATTACTTTTTACCATAAGGCACATTCTAAGATTTGGTATTCAAGGAAAACTACAGAAACAGCCGAACGTACGATCAAAAGAGCACCAACTACTGATAAGAACACTGGCAAGGCAATCAGGATCTGACTGAAACCACTAAAACTAGACACCTAACAACCAAAAGAGGTGTAAAAATGGCAGGCAGGTACTGCCACAACCATTGCAACCCACAACTTTGCTAAGTAGCAGGTAAATGAATTGACAATCAAAAAGTAAAAGTAAGATGTTTAAATAGCATGAATCAGCATACCTCGCACGCTTGTTCTCTTGTTCAATCTTCATTGGTAGAAGGCCGCCATCAAAGACAAGAATAGGTTTAACACCATAATGCCGCAGTAAATTTACTCTATGAATGCAATAGTCAATGTGCCTAAAATATCAGTAAATTGCAAGTTATGAGAATGCAAATTAACAACACACGGGAAAAGGCAGCCAACGTTTCACATCTGGTCGCTACAGTTAAAATGAAAAGCACCCATTATCCCTAAATTAGTTAGAAAACATTAAACAAATAGAAGAAGAGCACTGAAGCTGCTAGCACAAAAGAAACCCAATTCGAAAACAATCATCAACATTTTCAATTACCAGATGCATCAAGCAGTAAAATTAAGAATACCCATTGAGCAAGCTTAATAAATTAATAGGATTTTAATAAAGGAATGTATCAAAAACAACATTTCAATAAACCCCCACTGGCCAGGCTTAACAAAGCTTCAGACTTTTGAATTGAATCAGATATATAAATAAGTAAAGGAAGAAACCTGGAGGTGGGTAGTCCTTTACAGAGCTGAGTACTGCAAGACAAGGCACCTTTATGGAGCCAAGAGTAAGTATCAACAGCAACACATAAGCCCTCTAATTCCTTAATGTGAAAGGGTACCATTACCGATTTCAGTAAAGGCAAAAGGCCTTGTATTCCCATTCCTTTGAGTTTGCAGATGTTTCTTGCCCTAATTTCTGCTTGTATCCTGAATTCATTTATTCATTTCATTTGAGAGTACCAGGTACATTAGAAGAGTTCAGGATTCGCCTTGCCTTAACATTAGCATTGGCAGGAAAAAGAAAATTTCTTTCAAGGAAAAACCCATTTGGTCTCGGGCTCATATTATATGCACTAGTAGTAGGGAAAACCCGTTTGGTCTCGGACCCGTATCATATATAAGGGGAAAGATTCGGATAATGGGTACACTATGGTGATTTTATTTTTAATTAACCGTTGGTTGGTAGTGTTTGGTAATTTAGCATTTCATTATAATTGAAATTAAAATTGACAAAATACGGACATATAGTTTTTCGATTAAAAGACGTCATTATTATTTAAAAATATAAAAAATATAGTATCCGTTTTATATTAATATAAATATACTTTACTCTACAATGTTAAATAAAATTAATTATCTACTAAAAAAGTAAAATTTCTTATTATGGTATTAAAAAGTATAAATATATATACAATATGCAATTAATTAAAAGTTTGCCATTATTATATAAATATAAAAAGTTTTAAAAAATATTTATCATCTATTAGATATTTATTACTACTTGAAAAAAACTCTCTAATTTTCCTCTCAAAAAAAACTCTAATTTAATTATTTTTAAATTTAATTCATTAAAAAAATTATATAAACTAATATAATAAATGAATTATTACTTTTTTTTAGGAAAATATGGCAAATGAATTATTACTAGTCTAGTATTTTATTTGAAACAAATGTCTATATATTTAGATATTATCTAAAACCTTTGTCTCAAATATTTTTGTAATTATAATCAATACAACGATTGTTATGAAGTTAAATTTAGTGTTTGAACATAACAATTAGATATTTCAGCTTTTCAATGTTTAATTATATTTTGATCCATTGCGTATAAATTTTTTTGCCAAACACCTTAATATGGTGATATCTGAAATGCTGAACATATGTAAATCATTTTCATTCCAAGTTTTTCTTGGAATGTCCACTTGTTTTCCATTGATCCTTTTAGTGGGTGGCTTTCATTCTTCATCTATACAATCCCAATCATTTATTACATCACTATCAAGGTAACATTGCATTTTAATCTTCCAAAATGCAAAGTCACCACCATCAAAAGAAGGCTTGAGACCATACAATACACCTTCACTCCCCATGGTTGATCTTTAACTCCAAATTAAGGTAAAAATGAGCAACAATGCTCTGATATCAATTGAAGAACCCAAGAGGGGGTGAATTGGTACGGAATAGAAAATAAAAAATTGCTTCAATAATGGATTAGGGAAGAGAAGAAGGACACAAAAGATTTATAGTGGTTTGGACCCAACTTGTCATACATCCACTCTCCCAACTACATAATTTGGGGTTCCACTATCCACCAAGGATTACAATGAGATTTACAAGGCTATCTCCAACCTTTACAATGTGAGATTTCAAAGGCTATCTCACGACCTTTATAATGTGAGATTTCAAAGGCTATCTCACGACCTTTACAATGAAGATTTCCAAGGCTATCTTCAAACCTAGTGTTTACAAGGCGAACACCAAACCTTTACAAGAGAGTTTTGATAAGCTAACTCACAACTTAGTGTTTATTGAGGCTAACACCAAACCCAACCCTAGTGTTTCCTAATCCTCACAAAGATTGACACTAGTACAAGGTAGAAAGATCACTCAACCCAAGCAACAAATGCTCTAGAGCTTTAACTACCCACACACAACCAAAATGTGCTAAAATTACAAAGAAATTAATTCTATGTGTTGACCCATTTGGGAAACTAATCCTTGTTTTGATGTTGATCAGTAATCTAAGTCCAAGTAATTAACATCAGCTTTTGTTTTAATCATTTTTAAGAAAGTTTTCAACTATTTTACTTTAAGAATGATCGTTGTTGAATCAACAACGATCGTTGTCGATTCAACAATGATCGTTGTTGATCATGAGCAACTTGGCACAAAAGAAACAATAAATCCCATGAACCATGAAGAACCAACAACGAGCACAACAACGAGATCGTTGTGGGTTAACAACGACCATAGCAGGCAACAACGAGCTCGTTCTTGATTCAATACACCCAGTAACAACAACCAATTGTAGTTAACAACAAGTTCGTTACAACTAACAACGAACTCGTTGTTAACTTAAAATGATAGTTGTTAGCTTGACAGAAGCATTTAATACAACGTTTCTCAAAAATGAGAAAAAGGGGATAACGGATCTATTTTGCATTAAATGCTCTCCAACAGTCAAAAACTCAAGTGGGAGTTTAAAAGCAAGTCTGAAACTCATTTTGAAGGTAATCAACATCTCTCAATCATTCAATTAAGAGCAAATTACTTCATTTGAGTTGTAAACCCTAATTTCTATTTTATTCTGCTATTGTTGATTCAATTGAG
>CANYLF011269001.1:0-14844 GCA_948193215.1 Bocquillonia castaneifolia
GATGATAGAGTCAAAGAAATAGTTGAGCACAATAGTTTGTACCGGTTTGCATCCTCCATAGCCAAAATAAAGCTGGATGCATCATCACTTTCCTATTTTTATGACTTTCATAACCTAGCCAATGGGTATTTTGAGATTCAAGACAAGAAACTATACCCGGGCTTACAGGATGGGCTTTCTTGATCGGGCTTCCCATTAATAGGGAAGCTGTGACTAGTAATGAAAAAGAGGGTAGAGCTAACCGATAAATTGCTAGGTATTGAGCTTGCAAAGACCGCAAATATAAAGTTTGACAGATTTCTTCCTCTCCAAGTCATTCCCCAAGGCTGCCCTGACATTAGCAAATATGTCAGGGCATATTTCTTGTATGTGTTGGGATGTGTGGTTGTTCTTGACCCTTCAAGATTGGTAGTTCCTGTTGTATATATAAAATTACTTGAAGATATATATCAAGTTGATAGATTTGCTTGGGAAGCAGCCATGTTAACTCACACTAGGGCTGTAAAACGATCTGAACAGTTCGAGTGCAGCTCATTTTTTGGCTTGTTCAGGTTCGTTCATAAAATATAATGAACTGAACTCTATCTTATTTTTATGCTCGTTAAAAATTCGAGCCGAACTTGAGAAAATAAGTATTCGGCTCGGTTTGTTCATGAGCTTTTAGGCTCGTTAAAGTATATATATAATAATTAATTTTTACTATTATCTATATATTTTAAGATTAAAGTTTATGTTGATAATTACAGATTAAGTTAGAAGATAAAGATAGAATGTGTTTAGCATTTGTTAAACTTATCACCTAAACTAGTCTATAAATATGCAGGCAAGAGGAAAATAATTAACCTAAAATTAAGTGAGGAAAATATAAACGAGCTCAAACGAGCCGAGCTTGAACATTAAAAATAAAAAATAATCCGAAGCCGAGTCGATCTTGATCAATAACATAAAATAGTCGAGCCGAGTTTGACCAATGAGAGGTTTGAATCGGCTCAGCTCGTTTACACCCCTACTTCTAAACATCCGTTTCTTATTTATTTTTCATTTTGGATGGATTTTGTCTATTATTTTTGTTTAATTTTTAAACCTTTTTTTTGTCCTTGGCCCTTTGGCCCCAGATTAATCCACTGTGATAGAGCTTACAGCTGAAGGCCCATTGATTCCCAACGAAGGCGAGGCTAGAACTCGAGACCTCATCAAGTGACCAAAAGGCTTTTAATCAAATGTACCAACCATTCACTGGTAATTTTTAAAATTTTAAACCTGTTAAGTTTTTATAATTTACCGAATATAAAAATTGTTAAATTCAATTGATTCATACGGATTCTTCCAATCCTATATTAATTAATACGATTCGTAATTATTTGGTTTTCATGATTTTTAGTTCACTTTTAGATTTGGCTACTTTTATAAATGAATAGACTTAAATCATACTATTTGAATCATGAAATCATACTATCGTAATAACTATGATAATATACAACAAGTAGGACCATTCAAAAACCATCCAACTCGTAAATTTAAACCGATCCAATTCAACCTAAAATTAAAATCGTGGTTATCCAGGTTGGTGGATTGTATTGATTTCTTTTTTTTTTCAAATCTCTATTTATGAGTTGGATTGAATATTGGATATCATACTGCAAATTAAACCGATCAAACTGTGTGTGTCTATAAGATTAATAAAGAATTTAATCACTTATTAGTTACCACATTATTAATGCTCTTAATATGTTTTTTAATAGTTTCTCAACACTTTAATACACATAAGAGTATATTTTTAATATATATACTTAATAATAATCATAATAATTTCAATATATTAAAATATCAATTAAAAAATTATACCAAAAGGTATTTTAATAGAAACCGTAAAACCTCCCAATCCAAAACTTTTATTATGTGGGTTGATGGTTTTATATATATTTACGGATTGGGTTGATTTGAAAAAATCATAAACTGTAAATAGTGTGTTGGATTGAATATTAACAGTATTTTGAACCAAACCGAACTGCGTACACCCCTAATGAAGTTATGGATTTATAATTAGGAAAAAGGGGTAATTACATTATGCTCCTTGAGTTTTACCCTTACACACTGAATATCCTTCACATTTGAAATATATATTTTTACCCCTTCTAATTTAATTTTAGTACACTAATTACCCCTTTAAATACAATTTTTATCATTTATTATTATTTTATATTAAATTAAAAACAATAAATTATAGTTAACAATGAAATATGATATTATAATGATAAAAACATCCAAATTAGTGTCTAAATATATTTTAATATAAATAAAAATAATAATGAAAATATTTATGATTGGAGTTTAAAAGTATTTATATCTATACCAAAAAAATATGTTTATACATTATTTACATATTTTTATCATTATAATGTCATATTTTAATGTTAACTATATTTTTTTATTGATTAAAAATAATTAAAATTGTATAAAAAAAGGGGTAATTAGTATAATCAAATTAAAATACATGATAAAAAAAATATATTTTTGAAATGTAACGAGGTATTTAGTTTATTATCGTAAAACACATGGGTAAAAAGTAATTACTCTTATAAAAAAATAAGTATTTAGGTTATGATGATTTATGTTATTTGCAATCAAAAAGCACTCAAAATGGTAAGAAAAGTGCAAAAGAACTTCATCCTAAATTTAATCTTTAAATTGTTTGCAACAGTTTCAAAATTAGTTTTCTTACCCAAGGAATATATTATTAATGTATATCATTGATATAAAATGTCTGGCTTTTAAATAATTTTTTTTTTTTTGAGAAAGTGAAATTCATTGAGGATATTGTATTGTTGGAGATTGAAAAAAGACACATCGAGAAAAAGAAAGGAAAAATATGGGTCTATAGTTGGGCAGTTAGAATGGTTAAAATGGCTTAGGCCATTTTAACAAGAAGTCCAACTACTCAACATGGATGAAGGCCCAATGTCAATGAAAGTCTGTGTGGAAATTAACCATGTATACTCCTCCGAGATGAATCGGGCCCAGAATTTTAACATAGTATCAGAGCCAAAAGGTTTAACCGCCGCACGATCTGAGGACCAAATGTTACGGGCTGGACAATTCAAACTGTACGAGTTTGATAGCTAAGACCCACAATAAATGATGGGTTAGCAATGGAAGGTCCAAAGCCCAACAATGGAGAAAAGGCCTGGACAAATGATGGGCTAGCTTGACGATAGAGGATCCAGACACAATATGATGAAGCAAATGCAATTGGGCTCAGATGGAGAATGAAGAACACAAGCCCAGGCAAAAGAATGGAGACTTGTGGCCTCTGAGGTTCAAGAACACAAGCCTAGATAAAGAAGCAGATCTGAGGCCTTTGATACTCAAATGGAGAGCAAAATCCACTTGCATTTGAGGGGGAGTGTTGAAGATTGAAAAAAGACACATCGGGAAAAAGAAAGGAAAAATATGGGTATATAGTTGGGTAGTTAGGACAGTTAAAATGACTTAGGCAATTTTAACAAAAAGTCCAACTACTTAACATAGATGAAGGTCCAATATCAATGCAAGACCGTGTGGAGATCCGGCAGAATTCTAACATATATCCAGGAAAAGTGAAATTTTATCGTTCCCTATGCAAGTGTTTCCCCTACAGTCCACAAATGTGTGTGAGGGTGATGTGCATAATGATTAAGGTCAATGCAACATTATGTTAATGAGAGGGTAATTTGTCCCCATCTATTTGTCCCCATATGTTAATTCTATTGTTTTTTTTTACCCTTGTAAACTATGACAAATGGATCTTTTTCCCTCTAATCAACTGCAAATATTTAATTCTGAAATGAATGAACATTTTGGACGGTTCCAAATCTTGCAGGACCTGTAATTTTCATTACTCTATAAATTCTCAATCTCATTGGTGGCCTAACCTAACCTAAAGGAAAGGCTAAGTAAGAATGGTGACAACATAGGGACATTGCCATAAAATAATCACCACTACCATACGCTTATTTCCCTCTCATTAATCATCTTTTTCTTCTTAAAAAAAAATACTTATGTCATCTTCATTTTCTTAACATTATCACTGTTTATGAAAAAAAAAACAATAAATATCAATGTTTTCAAAACCACATATGGGAAGTTTTAACCTATCCAGATGAAGGTTTCATGAGAATATCTAAGCGAATAACGGTTCTAAAGGTTCCATCCCGAATTCACCTTTTTCTATTTATAGTTTAGAAAGATCTTTATTGGTCTATAAGCTCAAACTAAAAGAAAATAACCGTTCAAGATTAAAGTAATTTATTCTGTGGATGTAATAAACAGTTCAATAAATTTTATACAAATTACTTTTTAAAATTTATTCAGAATATAATTACATATTTATAAAATAGTTTAATTCAGAATATAATTATATATTTATAAAATAGTCATACAAATGCATTGTTTAATTAAAGTTTTTTTTCATAGGCAGTTACTTCAGTGGTATCCCAGCCCTTTGGATTCAGAGTAATCCTCTGCAAGAAAATGGGTGTCTAGTTTTTCGGGCATTTAAGAACCCCCTTACCCTCACCCAGTGAAAGCGATGTTTAAACTCAAGACCTCTATTCTTGACAAGAAAGCATTTTTGTCATATGTCACAATCTTCGATGGTTACTTGAATTGAAGTTTACATTCAAAATACAAATAAAACAATGATAAGAATATCAGTAATAATTTATTTACATTATAGGTAACATATATTAATTAATTGTTTGATTTATTTTATTTTGAATTAAAAATATTTTTCTATTGAATTGGTTAAATTGGGTTTGATTCATTATCTTTTTTTAGATATTAATTAATTGTTTGATTTATTTTACTTGTAACTAGTTTTAATTAAAATTGTTCTGCTACCTGTTGGTCATCAAATTTCGCTAATTTTTTATCCATTGTTCATAAAATTTCACTAATTTTTGCAATTTCAATAGATTTTAATTACTTTCAACTAGTAGTTCAATATCACCAAATTGTCATGAAAATTTTAATTTGGTTGTATTGAAGTGTATACATGCATGTATAGCGCCTTCCCACACTACCTCTATTATTTGTCTAGACCTAACAATTCGTGTTTAAGCATGTTAAATGTGTATGAATCATTTAAACATGATTTACGAATACTTAAACGACCAACTCTCTTATAATTAATATATTTGGTAAATTAAAAAAAACTAGTAGTTAGAGATGTTAATTTATTATTTATATAAATGTTGTCATGTTAAAATTAGTTAAATACCTTATATTCATATGAAACTAAATATAAATATTTAAATTATGATAATGTCACATAAAAAATGTAATGTAAATAAATTTCCATTCACTACTAAATAGAAGCAGTTCACTGACGGTAATTTCCCAGCAGAGCAAACATCATCAGTAAAAATGTTTACCAACGGATTACCAACTACCAAAATCCATCGCATAAATAATCGTCGGTAAAAAAACCGTCAATGGGAAATACCATTCCGTCAGTTATTTGTCGACGAACCCTTAGGAATGCCAATGAATTAAAATCTATTGGTGTTCAGTGGGTAAATTCATCGATAACTTCATCGATGGATTGTTGACATATTGTCGATGAAATGTTTGGACTGTAATCCGTCACTATGTGGTCGACAATATTTGTCGGTAATTTTCTGATGAATTACTCACCAAATACCAACGGATTGGAACTGATGTATGCCATCAGCATTCCGTTGGCAACTGTACAAAGTATTTAAAATAATTTGTGTGTGTTTTTAAAAAAAATGGGGATATATTTAAAAAACATAGAACAATAATATAGATAGAAATGGGGATATATTTTAAAAAACATAGAACTTGCTTTTGAGCTTTATTACTTTATCGGTTGTTTACTAAGCTTGTGAGATTGGCTTACTTTGCTCGAATGTTTTTGCCTAGTATATTCACAAACAAAAGAGTTAAATAAAATCAATAAATTATCAAAGCAATATAATGTAAACTAAGGAAAAGAAATGAGTAAAATCAATCAGTCACCATAAAGATAAAAACATTGTCTATGTAAAAAAGGAATGTCAATCATCATTCAACCTAGTGTCATGATCATGACCATTAGGAGGATCAGATGTAGCTAGATTTGTGGCATTTATTGCTGCTTCTGAGACCACTGTTGCTAGTGCTGCTGTACTAGTGGCTGCAGTTAATGTAGATGGCGGAGCATTCCACAGTACAATCCTAGGGAGATCCTCTGTGTTGTATGGGACTTCGAATCTGTGACACTACTCTACGAGTCATTTCATCTGAATACGCAACTTATCCCTATTGATGTGTGCGAAACGCACATCCTATTTAAGGTCTGAAGAACCCTAATTGGGATGGTATTTCCCCTACTTTCCCTAAGGAACCCCCATCTATTGCATTGATTATGCACTAATCACCCTATTTTATTTCTTGCTCTTAACAAGGTAATTTATGCCCTTTATATGTGCATTTTGTAGGTTTAAAGCAATTAAGAGAGATTGGATGCATCCAGGGAAGATTGTGGAGAAAATGCGGAGCTTGGAGCCATTGGGAAGTGGAGCAATTGGACCGCCCAAGCTTATAAAGGCCTAAAACCTTTTATTTATAGCTCTCCCTGAAGATGCACAGCTGTGTTACCTTTAGCATGGCCGTATTGATGCGAGAGTTGGGAATCCTGTGCTCAAGTGGAGGACAACTGTGTCATCTTTAGTACACCCGTGCTTATTCGTGTTGGCAGTTTTTTAAAAAGGCTATAAAAGCCATCTTTAGGGCACATTTGAAAGAGATATCACTTGGTAGAACTTAGGTTATTTTCTTTGTAGCCGTCGGAGAGAGAAACAACATTCTATCTTTGAAAATCCAAGTAGATTTAGGGAATTTTAATCTTATGATCCTTAGTTTTAGATAGTTTTAGGTTGTAAGAACTTCAAAATTCTTGGTTCCTTTTTAATTTCTTTATAGTTTTGTTCATATACAAGTTTCTATGGGTAATATCTTTCCATTTCTTTACTTTTATTTAAGCTTATATTTTATGATGATGGTTAATGAGTAAATTCTCTAACCTAAGGGCTAGTGAAGATCTTGGGCCTTGGGGGTAATGATGACATGAGTTGGATGTGATTGTGCCTGTGTATTGGAAATGCATGTTGGTAGATGCTAGGGTTTCTTATGTGTATGATTAATGTGTGATTGTGGACTTGCTCAACCCATATTTGCATATTGGTTAGGTTTGGTAGAGCTTTGACGAGCGCTCGAGCCTTAGAACTTCACATAGGATTATTCGACCTAGTAAGTAGAGTGCAAAAGCTATTGCTAGATTGGGTAAGGGCAATAGGGTGCTAATTGCTTAATGCAGGTTGTTAGGGGGTATAGGCTAACAGAAGTTAGGTGTATTCCTTTGCAATCTAGGGCCTTCTGATTCCGGAAGGAGATTGGCTAGCTTCCCCTACACTACCCTTGTTGCATCTATTAATCTCGTGTTTTTACAAGGTTGTACGGTTATACACCTCTATGTACAACCATGCATCCCTTATTCTCTGCATGCCATTATTATTCCCATTGGTGAAACTATCCTCAAGGGTTACCTTTTAATTCTGGTTGATATTAATAGTTATTACTACTTTTCGGTATTGCCTATTATTGCTTGCTTTATACTTATCTTCTTACTTTTAACTAATCAAAATCCCTCTTTGGTTTCCTAAATAATTAGTGATTGCTATAACTAATATTTAAGAATGGCACGACCAATCTCTAAGGATGATATCTAACACACACACACACACACACACACACACACACACACAATATTACATACGACCCACGCGTGCACTTGTGGAGCATAAGTCGTCAAAGTTTTTGGCGCCGTTGCCAGGGATTGGTACATTTGTGTTTTCATTTTGATATTAGTCCTAGTTGTTGCATGATTAATTTATGTTTTATTTTATTGCTTTGTTTCTTTATTTATAGTGCTTATCTCAGTCTCTTATGGTTTTTATAGGTGTGTGAACTTGCCCTTCAATTTTGATCTCGAAATTAAAAGGACATTGTCAAGAGTTTATATTGTAAGAAGAAACTTTAAAAGACTTTTGAAAGAAGAAATGGCTGGAATTCCTCCACAAGAAGATAGGAATGGTGTAGGAGGCGTTCATGGGCATGGGAAAGGACAAAATGGTGATGGAAATGGTAATGGAAACCAATAAAGACCTCTTAGAAAGTATGCAATGCCTAACCACACCGGAGTTGGACATCCTATCTTAGAACTTCCTATAGCCACAGACAATTTTGAGCTCAAGCTGGCATTGATCCAAATGGTGCAACAAAACTAATTTGGAGGCAATTAGATCACGAATGAGGATGCTAATGCACATCTCCTTAGCTTTTTGGAGATATGTGCTACTATATATAAAACTTAATGGTGTATAGCCCGAAGTTGTTCAAATGAGACTTTTTCCTTTGTCACTCAGAGACAAGGCCAAGTTGTGGCTCTCATCTATGCCACTGGGTACATTCAACACTTGGGCTGAGTTATCACAAGCTTTCTTGAATAAGTACTTTCAGGCTACCAAGGCGGCTAAACATAGAGAGACTATCACTAAGTTCTCACAAGGCCAAGATGAATCATTGTATGAGAAATGAGAGCACTCAAAAGACTTAGTGAGACGGTGCCCACAACATGGTCTACCAGATTGGTTAGTTGTGCAAAACTTTTACCAAGGTATTTCTCCACAAACAAGATTAAGTCTTGATGCAGCGACCAATGGTAGTTTAATGAATAATACATATTAAGAGGCTACTGATTTGATATAGGACATGGCTTTGAATAGTTTTTAATGGGGAAGTGGTGACTCAAGGGTTATAAAAAAAGAAAATGGGAGTGTTGGAAGTTGATATCCTCATGGCTGTTAATGCTAAGTTAGATGCTCTAGCTAGAAGGGCGGATAAGATGCAAGTTAATGTGGTTACTTCGAGCCAAGCATCTATTGCTATGTGTGAGATTTGTGGAGGAGTTGGCCATGCGAGCCAACAATGTGAGGTGGGGAATCCCTTTTCTTCAAGTGGTTGTGAAGTTGTGAATTATGTAGGCAACTCTTATGGCCAACAATAAGAAGAAAACCCCTATTCTAACACTTACAATTGGGGTGGAGGAGTCATCCAAATCTTTATTGGGGATGGAGCCAAAACAAAAACCAAAACTCATACCAAAGGCTACCTATCCAACAACTAAAGATGAACTACCCACCTTACCCAAATCAATACCCATTCCACCATGAACCTAAGCGTAATTGGGACTTTATAGATGCCATGAATAAGCAATAAAAGATGATTGAAAAAAACCAAAGATGAACCACCCACCCACCATACACTCGCTGCTTCTTTCTTGCCTTCAACAACCTTCAACCAGTTCTGATCCTCATAAACTGTAAGTAGAGTAGTAGAGTGTGAACTACTCACAGGAGCATCACCGGAGGCAAAAGCAGAATGAGAATGTGCCTAAGTCACAATTGTCATCATCTCTTCAAATCTCGCCTAAATTAGATACATAACACGTATAAAATACCATTAGTTAAAGAAAAATGAAATAAGTTATTGTTTTGAATTTATAAAGTTTGCATTTGCAACTAGAGATCTCTCATCAATTATCGAGTAGTAGAATTATTGAGGCCTAATAGTTT
The DNA here is from genome assembly GCA_948193215.1 of Bocquillonia castaneifolia. Taxonomy (NCBI): domain Eukaryota; kingdom Viridiplantae; phylum Streptophyta; class Magnoliopsida; order Malpighiales; family Euphorbiaceae; genus Bocquillonia; species Bocquillonia castaneifolia. The sequence continues at coordinate 9,675 of CANYLF011269001.1, forward strand.
AGAATAACCCAAACTTTGATCAGTTTTTCAAATATAGCCCCAACTTTAAATTGTGTCAATTAGTATCTCATACATTGAGTTCAGTCTTAAATATATCCATGCATGTATTTCATTTGACATCACATGCTTAAGTGTCATTCTCTTTCCTATTTGATAAGACACGTCAGATTGATTTACAACCAAATATATCTCGCACTTTCATATTATTTCCAAATATATTCCAAAATCTTGTTTAGTTTCAAATCTAACCAATTTTATCTGGCTTGTCTTGCCAACTAGGAGAGAGAATAAAATGTAAGGATGACATGTCAGATGAAACACGCGCTTCGTTATATTTGACACTAAACGCAAAGTATCAGGTACTAATTGACAAGATTTAATGTTGGAGCGATATTTAAAAAATTGGTCAAATTTCGGGTCATATTAAGCTATCAGGTCAATTATTAAACATACAATGTGTAACGAAGTTGATTTTTTAAAAATATTATGAATTATGATTCAGAAAATTATTAATTAATATAGTTATTAACTTATTGAATATTAGATATAAAAGGACCGACTGTAATTAATAAATATAGTTATATGAAGATATGATTTATAAAATTAATTGAAATCATGTAATTAATATCAACACTTGAATTTATATACTTAAAAAGTTTAATTCAAATTATATTAATACAGATATCTAAAATTTGAATGATATATAGATAAAAATAGTTGAAATATAATTTAGAAAAACTTAGGTTAATATTTTGATGTAAAAATTTATAAAAAAATAATTCATTAATATTGTTATGTAATATAACAATTGTAAAAAAATTGAAAAGTGATGTAAAAAGAGGTTTGTAAGGTTTGGTTAGCTTTTAAATCTTATTTAATCATTTGACCTTATAAATTTAAATTATTATATACAAGGTTAGCTTTTTGTACTTTTTGCCTTTGTAATGGGTAAAAAGACGGATAAATAATTTTTTTATAATTATAGATAATAAGTTTTTTTTGATAATTAATTATAGATAATAAGTTAAATGTGTTTTAATATGTTTATATGAATTATGTTAAATAAACATCGTGCTAATCCATTTAATTAAATGTGTTTAAATAGATTAATATTCAAGTTCTACATGTTTAGACATACAAATAATTGTAACAAATGACTTGATGAATTATAATTAGATCTTATTTATACTAAATTTACTTTAATTTAACATTACATATTATTCTTTAATCATCTCATATCAGATTTAATATTTCTGATCAGTGATGGAAGCACAAAAGTATGTGGATGGGCTCTATTATTCCCTACCAATCGAAGTATCCTTAATGCATCCATAATTTAACCTCTCGTTTTTGTTTCTTAGCACCGTCAAATTTTCTTAGTTCCGCAACTATTTCCTACCCTTGTTTTCTAAATAGCTAATCCATCATATATTATTATTCTTGTTATTATTAGTATTAGGTATGCGTGATATTTGAATAAATTGAAAGATAATTGACATTCACTCTGATGCAAAGTACATTAGCAACTCTCGTAATAAAACAAAAGTAATTAATATATATATATATATTTCCATGATTGATTTCAGATACGTAGCTTAGTTGACAATTTAAATGGTTATAAATGAAGGCTTTATCATTTAAATTTTTTTTTATCACTATTAAACAATAACTTTGTTATTATTATAAAAAAATATCTTTTTGCGTTTTTTTAATTAATTTTGTTGAGGAAACTGACAGCGAACTTGTAGAATAGGATTTCATATAACATTGATTGCAGTTATCAAAAAATTTTAGTGTGAAATATTATAAGCGGGTGATCATTGTAAGCCTAATATATGAAACTAAAATTTAATTAGTTTGAGAGTGAAGAATAATTTTAATAAAGGGATAATATTATCTATCATTAGCATTGGTTAAATTCAAGGCGTTTCCGTTGTGTTTTCAAGTTGTTTCAAATTTATTCAAATTTATGTCTATTTTTAATTTCAAATCAATTTAATAATGTATTTTTGTTGACACTTCAACTATTGACTTATTTAATCCCACATCGGAAATATAATAAGAGTTGATGCGATATATAAGTAGAGTAGATTGGATCATAGCATAAGTAAGTTGGTTTTGTGCAAGATGAGTTCCAACCTCATTTACATACTCACACGTGTGCGTGTGGGTCAACACTCTCCAAGCCCCTTGGATTTCTACATGCTATCAGAGTGGGATGATCTTGGGCTCGTGTTTGAAGACCTAATTAGACCCATTTGTGGACCTAGAGCCTCTATGGGTAGACCTAGGCATGTTTGTACGAATCACGAAGAGGAGTGTTGAAGTATGTAATCCCACATTGAAAATATAATAAGAGTTGGTGCAATATATAAGTGGAGTATATTGGATCCTAGTACAAGTCAATTGGGTTTTGTGCAAGATGGGTTCTAACTCTATTTATATACCCACATGTGTACAAGTGCCCAACACTCTTCAAATCCATTGGATTTCTTCAATGTGACACTATAAAAATGTTATTTTTTTTATTTCAAATCTATCCAATTATCATTGTCACCATATTTAGCACATGACACTGTAGAAATGGTATGAAAATGCTACATGAATATACATGTTAGCATATACATACAGTTTGATAGATTTGGAATAATTTGAAAACATGATGGATCAAATTAGAACGCTTTAAAAGATGATATTTTTAAGTTTTTTTATTAAAGTTAGAATATAAGACACTTATATTCCTTTAATAAATCAATTAAATATGTACTGTTTGAGTATTAAATCAGCAGGAAATTAAGGAGAAAGAAAAGATATCATGCAAATTAACAAAACTTGCTTCCCCCATCAAGCTTCATAAAAGCAGTCAATAAACTGTACATGTTCTAAATTATTGTGGAACTAGTTAAGAAAATCTAATACGAAACTTGATTTCATGCATGAAACAAAAAATCATGTCTAAACTAAAGGTAAAATGAACCAAAATTAACTATCCCAAAACATCAATATCTAAGGCATAAACTAAACTAGGAAAAAGTTCTCTATGGATGCATAAGGATCGACCATCACTCAGACGCAACTTGACTTCCAGAATCGTTGCAGGTATGTTCAACCTTTGTTGCTTTCCTCTTGCGATGAATATCACCTGACAACCTGTGACATTAATTAATAAATAAATAAGCATGAGACAATTAAACAAATTTTATAACCAATAAGTGTATATAATTTTTTTTATAAGGTGTATTTAATTAGTATGCAGTAAATACAATTAACCTATCACACTATATATCTTATACCAAAAATAATAATGCCATTAACATTTAATTTCATTTGTGCAAAGTTGTTTTTAAACTTTTAGGATATATTTGATTCCCGTAATGGAATAAAATAGTTATATATTTTCAAGAAGTAATTATATAAATAATAGGATTGTAATTATATAATTTTTTAGAATAACTATTTTTTTATAATAGATGAAGAACAACCATTCTATTCCATTTATGAACTTAGAATTGGTCATTTTCAATCACATATTTTCTTGTTCCTTAATTAATTAAAGTTTTAGTTTTTATTTTAAAACTTCTAGTGGTAAAATGTAACATACCCTAAATGCAATGAAGTGTGTGAAAGATAGTCTTCATCGTAGTTGTGATGGCCTAGCTCTCCCCGTCGATAACCATCATCTTTAGAGCTTGAAACAGAAAATTTCCTATCTATAGGATTAAATTCCAGAAATGGTGACTTCGATTGTGAGCTTCTTTGAAGTTCTTCAACCTATTAAAAGTTCGGAGTGATTCTTGTTAATTAATTATTTAATTCATAAACATAGTTTTTTTTTCTAATTTTATTAATTAAAATCCAATTATGCTCAATTACCTGTTTTCTCAATGCTTCATTCTCTTGAATTGCTTTTTTCTCCTGATATGCAAAATAAAATAAAAAAAGAAAATTTAAATAAGCAACTACATATTAAATAAGAGCAAAATTAAGTTTATTATAATTATAAGTTGCCCTAAAGCCTTGTAGTTCTTTAAAAAGTTACCTGAAATCTGGATCTTTTAAGTTGCTCCAAAAGAACATGCTCCTACAACAATATATTAATCGTATCAACATGAAACAAATTAAAATTAGCGAAAATTCCCATTCTATATATGAGATTTTAGAATTAGTTATGCAAAAATGATAGTTGTTTAGATAATTTGATTTAAGAGGAAGAGAGATTTGAACATAGAATTTTTATGTTGATTACAAGTGTCCTAATCACCAGATCAAGTCAGTTAGACATTATTTAATTTATTTAATTATGAGTTTTGGCTAATTGTTTTCCTACTTCTTTGATTGGAAGATGAATTAGCATTTTCATTCTCAATTTAATTGAATATTACTAGAATAAACAACACATTAAAGTTGAGGAAGGCATATTTGGATATATATACCTTTTTATCTTTAACAGAAAGTATTCCATCACTTAATTGATGTTCCAAGTGTTGAAGGTCTTTGAAGCTCAAACCATCAAGTTGTTGACCCATCATCTGCCTATAAAATTATACATTGCCAGTATTTAGATTCTTGGAATCGAATAAATTAAAGATTTCATAAGACATATATAATGGATTTTGAACCAAACCATTCAATAAAAGAATAAGTTTAGATAAAATATTAGTGATGACTACTTACAAGCATGTCAATCGAAGTTTGGAGACTTGATCTTTTAGTGCACTAATATCTTCTGATTGTGAATGCTGTGTGACAAATGATTGACATAAGAATCATCATTTACTTGAAAATACACCCTATACAATTATAATGGGTGTGGAAATTAAACCTAACATATGCATACCAATTAATTAACATTTATTATGAATTAAATTCATTATGTGATTTTTAGCACTTATTTTATAATTAATAAATAAATTCTGAAAACTCAAACCTTCAAAATCATCTGCCTTATAAAATGTTCCAAAAAATAAGAAGAATGGGTGCTTTATCAATAAAAAAAACAAATAGATATAAATTTCAATGATGAAATAATACTGGATTGATAGGTTTGTCTCATATAATTGTAAATCGTTAAATCAGAATCTTATTATTTTTCTAAAGAGATATTATATTAGGCTAGATGGTGTTAACTTTTTTATGAAGAAAAAAGGAATAGGTCAAATTTTTATGTAGG
>CANYLF011269092.1:0-14818 GCA_948193215.1 Bocquillonia castaneifolia
CATATTTTATGTTTATTCAGTTAAGTTCACCCCTGACAAAAAAGCATATAATGTGCAAAAACTGGCAAAATGGTGCTATTCCTTTGTTCATGAAATTAAGTTTATGTGCAGAAATGTAATGGCAAGCTATATATTAAAGGTGTTCATCATGCAGACATTCAAGATTGAAATTTGAAAGGCATTAAGTCAGTTGTTAAATATAATGTTTTATAGCAAAGACTGATAACATTTTTGTTTATATTCACCTATTTATTCTTCCATTGTTTGGCAGCATGCCAACATTTTATTCTTATACTTTCTCCCTGATGATAATTTGTAAAAAAGAAAAAGAAAAAAGACTGGCTAGATGCCTGAAATGAAAAGAATGTTTTATTGCTTTTCTCGCTTAAACTTTCTATAGATTAGAAGTCAAAATCGGCTGCTGGTTTGATCCATTAGTAGAGGGTGGTTGTTTATTGGATATATGTTATGAATGTGATTCAGTAATGAACTTATCGTCAAAGCTAAACATAGATAATAATAAGGTGAAAAAGGAATATGAAATCGAGTAAACGACTAGCAGAAAATGACATCCTATAATGTTTGTGATTTGTTGCGGTAGGACAATATATAAAACTCCAAAATCTGAGGAGAGTTATTTATATGATTGATCGATGTTGCTTTTCAGGTTGACAGCCGTACGAAGCCATTTTGCTTGCTTGTCAATTGTCATATCGTTTTAACTATAATGATATGCCTCGGTATAGTAATTGGCTCCAACAGCAACAAGAAAAAAAACCTGACTATATATATCAGGCTTAACCTGTGATGGGGCCTTTCAGAGCTTTATTGATTCATCTTTAGGAATAATAAATAAAGAGGAAAATGGGTCGTAGATTTTTCCCAAATGATGAAGCATTTAATGAAATAAGCAGCCTTGATCTCTGTCTATTGGCGAGATCCAACGGTGAAATTAGCAGCCTTGATCTTGGTCTTTCTGCTATGGCTTACTATCCTTGTCCTTACTTACCCACATCAGAACACAATGAATCCATCTGCATCCTTCCTTTATCAGGTGAAACGAGAGAGCATAAACGGATTAGACGAACTCTAAGTTTCGCAGAATCCTGTGGAAGTAATGGTAGTTTTTACAGTGGTGGAAGTGGCAGTGATAATAGATTGAGCCACAGCAATAGTTCTAATAGTTTGAATAGCTTGCCGAGGCTTCATTATAGAGATCATATTTGGACTTATTCACAAAGATATCTTGCAGCTAAGGCTATGGAAGAGTCCGCAGAAGCCATTGAGGAAAGTGAAAATGCTGGAGAAGATGAGAATACAGATGGGATTAGACTAGTTCAGCTTTTAATTGCTTGCGCTGAAGCTGTGGCTTGTCGAGACAAGTCACATGCCTCGGTATTATTATCTGATCTTCGATCCAGTGCTTTAGTCTTTGGTTCTTCTTTCCAGCGTGTAGCATCTTGCTTTGTCCAAGGCCTTGCTGATAGGCTGTCTCTGGTTCAACCACTGGGGACAGTCGGTTTCGTTGCACCGATGATGAACATAATGGACATTGCCTCAGAGAAGAAAGAAGAAGCCTTACGCCTTGTTTATGAGATTTGCCCACATATTCGGTTTGGTCACTTTGTGGCCAACTCGTCAATATTGGAAGCCCTTGAGGGAGAGAGTTTTATCCATGTGGTTGACTTGGGAATGACCCTCGGTTTACCACATGGACACCAGTGGCGCCAGCTGATCCAAAGCCTCGCCGACGGCGCTGGCAAGCCACCCTGCCGCCTTAGAATCACCGCTGTAGGACTTTGTGTCGGCAGGTTCCAAACCATAGGAAATGAACTCGAAGAATATGCACGAGACTTGGGGATTAATTTGGAGTTCTCAGTGGTGAAAAGCAACCTGGAAAACCTGCAGCCTCATGACATCAAAGTGTACGAGAATGAAGTACTTGTAGTGAATAGCATTCTTCAGCTGCATTGTGTGGTTAAAGAAAGCAGAGGAGCTTTGAATTCTGTTTTGCAGATAATTCATGCTCTGTCGCCGAAAGTTCTTGTTCTGGTGGAGCAAGATTCGAACCACAATGGACCATTCTTCCTTGGAAGATTTATGGAGGCTCTGCATTATTATTCGGCAATTTTTGACTCTCTGGATGTGATGATGCCCAGGTACGACACAAAGAGAGCCAAGATAGAACAGTTTTACTTTGCAGAGGAGATAAAGAACATTGTGAGCTGTGAGGGGCCGGCTAGGGTGGAGCGGCATGAGAAGGTGGACCAGTGGCGTAGGAGAATGAGCCGTGCAGGATTTCAGGCTGCACCAATTAAGATGATGGCTCAGGCTAAGCAGTGGCTGGGGAAGAATAATGTTTGCGATGGCTATACAGTTATGGAAGACAAGGGTTGCTTAGTCTTTGGATGGAAATCAAAGCCTATGATTGCAGCTTCTTGCTGGAAATGCTAAATCAAAGCTGCATAAAAGTTTCGTTTCGTTTCGTTTCCTTTCTAATAAATTGGCATTGAATTGATGGCTATGTGTCCCCAATAATAATGCATTGTCATCTACAAAATGCTCAACTTCAAGTTTCAGAGAAGTGCAAGCACAGACTTAGCACTGAAAATAAGTACACTGATTTGAGTCTTTGGACATTAGCTGTTCAGGTGACTGAACAGATGAAATAAATGAATTATATTTGGTCGTTTGTTGTGCATATAGGCCGAACCAATCCGTCGCGAAGTGTTTATATATCAAATCAGCATTCATTGATTCTTTATTCAACAAATTTGGCTCACTTTTTTCAGGAGCTTTATATTGTAAGATGTAAAGATTACATAATGTACAATCATATGAAGGTGCGAGAAAATGCACACGACACACAAATTTAGCAACTGTTGCTACTTGTCTATATACATGTAGTTGCTGCTAGGAATTTAAGCCTAATGAATGTACAGTTTCCTCTCCCTTCTTCTAACTGACTCCTAACTGGCTAACACCTGCTAATTATTGATCTTATTTGATGGGTCAAGATTCAACTTTTGCCTAAACAATTTCTCTTGTTGGTGACGAAAATATTCAGGTATTCGAGTGCTCAACCTATAGTGCAAAATCATAGAAAAAGTAGAATGAAAAAATTGTGAAGTGCCCATAAAATTAAAATATATACTGCTACTAATTACCTCAGGAGTCGGGGGTTAATGTAGCATAAGCAGACCAAACAGACCCTTGTATAACAGCCATTGGATTTTCACTGTTCAAGGCTGCGTGTAGTTTACTTACTGGTGGGACAAGGTGGCTAGTGGAGTCAAATAACTTCAATTCTGACTTTTGTCCTTTTTAAAGGTGGCATCTTTCTAATAAGATGCCCAATTCACCTACTCTAGTAAATCCTGAAAAATAGATAGAGAGAAGAGAGAGCCTTTGACAGAAAATGGAAGCCATAGGTGCACAGTGTGTTTCTTCATCATCCCTTATTCGATCGTCAACTGACCTAACTTACAGAAGCAGCAGCTGCTTCTTATCATGCGCTTCTTCCAAGAAACTCCTTAACCTACGCACTAACCAACTAGCTGCATTTCATTCACCGTCCCACCTCTTCTCTTATTCCCATTCTCGCTATTACAATGCTAAATCTCGCAAGTCTACCAAAACCCACATCTTTCTTCCTCGTCTGGTGGCTTCCTTGGTATTTAACTTTAAATCCTCTCCCTCTCTCCACACTTTTGTTTTGTTTATTATAATACTAATTTCAAGAATTCGTGGCAACCCAGTTCGATTCTTGACATTTTTTTAATTTGGGTTTTTCTTTTTCTTCATAATTTTGTGATGCAGGAACAAGTTGAAGAGACTTACATTATGGTCAAGCCTGACGGCGTCCAACGTGGCCTTGTATGCTAAATTACTAGTATTTACTTTCCTTGTCATTAGTGTCCACAAATTTGGTGGACAAAGTTTATATTTTTACTGATTGGAAACAAGAAAACAAAGGAAAATTATTCAATCAAGTTAGATTATTTGTGTATTTTTGTGTTGAGTTGAGTGTTTCTCAGCTGAGGTTGTGTGTGACTATAGCCTTATTGTGTGTTTAGGTTGGAGAAATCATCTCAAGATTTGAGAAGAAAGGTTTTAAATTGACTGGACTCAAGCTCTTCCAATGCCCAAAACAATTGGCAGAGGTTTGTTAATTAGCAACATTTTACATTCATTTTCCTTCCTTTAATGACAGTACCCGTGTCGGCGTTTCTATATTCCTTGCAAATAATAATTATCCAAAGTAATTCTGTATGACGCTGTCATCCTTATATTTTTTTCATTTCAAGCAAACTAAAGAGTTCTATTTTCTGCCATAAGCAATGGTGAGAGGATGTTGTTATGATTGCTGGGAAATCAACTTGATGGTTGACTTTTTATTTATAGTGTTATATATGTCTCATCATTTTCTAATACAGTACCTTTTTTTATCTATAGGAGCATTATAAGGATCTCAAGTCCAGACCTTTCTTTCCTAAACTTATCAATTACATCACTTCAGGTCCGGTTGTGTGTATGGTATGTACATCAATTTTCTCATTACCAGTTCTAGAATAAATTTATGAAGCAATATTTCTCTAGGTGTTTAGTACTTTCCAATGTAATTATCTTCATATTATATTGGCTAGGCTTGGGAAGGCGTCGGTGTTGTTGCATCAGCACGTAAGTTAATAGGGTCTACAGATCCTCTTCAAGCTGAACCAGGCACAATAAGAGGGGATCTTGCTGTTCAAACAGGAAGGTTGGTCCTATAAGCATTACCACAAGGCTAATCTATCTTGCTATAGCGGATTGCATTTCTCTCATTTGTTGTCCTTTCATTTAGCAATTATAGTATGTCTCATGATGTAAATTTCTCCAGGAATGTGGTCCATGGCAGTGACAGCCCTGAAAACGGAAAGCGTGAAATAGGTAAGACCTTTTGTTTTCTATGTTTTTGCTCACATTAATTCCCTTCCAAATGGATTTGGAAGCCTAGTATTCTGGCCTTGAGTTTTCAATTTGGAATGCAGTCATTCATAGGTTGTGAGTAGGTCCATTCTTGGGTGTTTACGATAATGATGGCGCCATTTGACTATTGAAAATTCCGGATGTAAAACTGTATGTAGCAAACAAATCTTGAAAACTGTGGATCAGCTGAGCACTTCAAGCTATAAATTTCGAAGGAAAGAAGAAAAGCCTTAAAATGTCAACTTATAGTGCGTGCTTAGTTTCTGAACTCTAGGATGTGCAATGTGGGTTTCTGAGATGGAAGGAGAGCAGCACTCTTATGTCTGATTTAAATTACCACCTGATAGGCCAATAAAAGAAATCTAAGGTTTGGGTGGGGGTTTGTGGATGGGAGGCTATATTAAGAAGTGAATTCAACAAATGCAAAAGCATGCTTCACAATTGAAGTACAATTACAAGCTCAATTTTACTGCTTAGCTCTTTGATATTTTAGTTCTAACAAGTTTGCAGTAAGAACACTTGAGTTAAGAACCAACTTAAAACCTCACTTGTGAAGTTGAAAGCAGGTGATAAAATAGGTTTGTGTCTAGAGAATATGCATTCAGTTGCTCCCACTCTCAAGTTTTTTTGTTGCATATGAGTTGGTGTGTTCTGCTTTTATCAGAAGAGGAGTGCAGATACAAAATGATGGCAGTGTTGCTTCTAAATTTTCCGTTGCAAGCATTATGTAATATTTCACTATCATTGTTTTATCATAATAATCCCAGCCATTGTCATAATTTGTGGCATTTGATTTCATGAACAGCTCTGTGGTTCAAAGAAGGTGAAGTATGCCAGTGGACACCAGCCGTAGCACCTTGGGTAAGGGAGTGAGCTTAATAGAGCACTCAACTATAGAGACAGGCAGTTTTGAACAGTTTTTTTCTCTAATAAGCTGTATTTTAGACATTATTTTCTCAATTTCAAATTGTTTTTATATCAGTTCTGAAGATTCGATGTGCTGATAATTAATAAAAGTGTACTCATGCTCAAAATATTCAAATCAGCTTTTGCTCTGCATCTTCTGACTTGTTTTTTTTTCTTCTGATGCCATGGCATTACTGTCTGGATTGGACACGAAATTGTGTTTATTGGCAAGATACGAAGCACACCGTCTGTCTGTTACTCTCGGGCATTAACCTTTTCAATTTTAAGATACATAATAGAAGTAAATTTTCATCAGTTTTAAGATGCATAATAGAAGTGAATTTTCATCAGCTCAAGGTTCCAGCAATATGGAAAAGAATTATTAAACTTTATTACTAGCATAAATAATTAAGCTTTTGCTTCATGGGCACATTCTGCAGATTGTGTAAATGTAAATGGGTAATGAAAATTCTCAAACTTGAGCACCATTCCATTACAACAATCACAGTATGATTATAGCAGTGGGAAAAAAATAATACAGAAACAACAACAACAACAATAATAATAATAATAAAGAAAAAAGAAGGAAGAAAAAAAAAATTAAAATGAAAATTGAGAAGATGAAATATGAGATTGATGTTCCAAGTGTTGTTGAGAGTGATAGTTACTGGAACTTGGAGAAGTAGTTGGTGCAGCAGAAGCATAGCTCACATTATTCATCAACTCTCCATGTGATGAGCTTGAGCTCAATTCATGCCTTGAACTGTTATACCTAGAAAATAAGTAATGTAGAGGCATACTTCTACTATTGCTTCTACTTGTACATTGTACAAGTGTAGTAGAGTGGGAGGCACTAGCACTAGAACTGCAACTCAATTGAATAATATTTGCAGTAGCAGAAGAAGAACTATCAGTATCAATTACCATTGCCTCATCATCATCTGATGTAGTTACAAATTGCAGTGAATTTTCAGAGACAATAGTTGTTGTACAGGTAGAAGATAGAGGAGGCAATTCTATTTTACTTGTCGAAACATTTGTTGCGCTGTTTTCACTTTCCATCTCCGATGCCTCCTCGGATTGCCAGCTTAAATCGCGCTGAGCACCTTCTTTAAGCTTCATCAAAGTAGTCTCTGCAGCCAGAATTTTTTAAATAAAAAAAAAAAAAAAAAGAGGACTGAGGAGTGAAAGTTTTAGGAGAAGTAGACGAACGACATGTCGTTGGAGAGACCAGTGAAGAAGAATTATCTATGAACAAAATTAGTTTCGGCAAATACGAAACACAAGTGAATTTTGTAGGTTTGTTTCAATTAAAACCGATTTAGGCCAAGAAAATTGAGAGAATAATTAAAGAGAGTAGTAGTAGTACCGTAGATGGAGAGAGGGTCATCCTTGAAGATCTTGGAAGGTGGCCTCTCCAAGCTGTCCACCGAAGATGATGATGCTCTCACCCTTCCAAACATCTGCTTCTTCTTCTTCTTCTTCTTCTTCTTCTTCTAGTTTAGTTATTAGGCAGCTTAATAAGAGCAAATCCACACAAAGTTTATTTTGGGTGTTTGGCGCCACAAATGACTACAACAAGGAAGAAGCGGGAAGGGACAATTCCTCCTTCCTCTGCAAAGCTTCTTCTCCGAATTTTTCATAATTCGGGCTGTACACCTCAATATATAAGCCCATACGGCCCGTTTTACAAAAATATAGTGTACTTTGTTTCTCAAACTTAAAATTCGAGTACATTTTAATTCCCAAAGCTTAAGATACTATTTTCCTTTTAAACTAAGGTAGACATATGGTTGAAGGCATGCAGAGTTCCTAAAAAATTTAATTCATCAATTTTCTTTATTTCTACAAAGTATCATTTATCTTTTTTTTTTCTTTTATTCAGCATCAGCATCATTTATCTTGATGTTCAATTCAACCCCATTGATCCACTCATGAACTCAAGTGTGAACGTAAAATGGAAGAACTTTTTAAGGGATAAAAATAAGTTATTGATTGCACAGAAGCTGAAGTAAACTATTGGAATCATCATTGAAGAAATTAGCAACTATTTCCTGCTAATTGTTTTCAATTGATGCCTATGGCTACTTAAATAACTCATTCCAAAATGATGCCTCCATCGGTCCCCGCCAAGCAATCTTCTAAGCGCACAATCATGCCCTGCCTAGCAATCTTCTTAGCACACGGCGTTTGCGAACTCTCATCTTTAGCTCTGAATCTGCAAAAATGGCAACAGAATTTGATTTAATGAATTTTTATATGACGATCAAATGCTCCAGTCTTAGAACAGCAAATGCCACCTTTTAATCTGCCAGCTTGATATAATGCTTCTTCTGCAATGGGTCTCCACTCCTCTGCACATGAGTAATTAATTCCAAGGCCTACACTAAGGCCTCTCAAAAGATGAACCGTACGAAGGACCGAAAACAATTCCTCCGGGAAAGCCTATTATTGCCAAAACCAAAACATGACACATATTAAAGAAGATTATAGCTGGGAATGATCTTCTAAGCCCGTGCATCATGCCAAAACAAGACAACTACAAGTGGTTCCTAAAAGAACTAAGTTTACCTTTCATTGGTGGTCCAGAAACTATTGGGACGGACAAGATGAAAGTTCAGCACTCACAATCAAATTTGACAATCAAAACCCAATACATGATTTGGCATTCATAAACAACCATTGGGACTGGCAGCCATTGGATTGTCATTAAAATGACGGTACATCAGAAAGAAAAATGCATTGCATGACATATATTTTTAATGAACATAAATTTTTTCTTTCATTCTTCACTCACCCTTCCAACTAATGCTTACCTCAACAGCGATTTTTTTAATGGAAGAGTCCTCTGAGAATGGCTGCAACATCCTTACTCCAGGGGGTAGTTTAGTATCAAACATTGTTTGTGCCAACTTCAGCAACTCCTGCAGCTCATTCTCACATTTGCTCAAAGTACCTATACCGAGCTCTCTAAATGAAACACAGCAAAATAAGAACAAAATGCATAATGCAGTGCAATAATTTACTATCATTTAGGACATAAATACCGAGTGAAATGATGATGATTCATTTCTCATCTACAATCCACAGATCATACAGCCTAAGAAAAACACATCTTGAGATTTTGATATTAAAATATAACATTTTGCTATTCAAGCTTTAATATTATTTATAACAGCTCTTCCACTACATTATCAACCCATTACTTCCACATTATCAACCCACTATAGTCCATTTATGCTACATCCTACATGCAATACGATGCACCAAGCCCATCAATTTTGACTAGTTTCTCATGTCTGGCAAACCAATAGTATAACAAGCTGTATGAGTCCAAAGCAACTATAATCGCAATTACTACCTGTAGCTCTCTGATGCTTTTATGGGGTCATTATCAGCCATGGCAAGAACTAAATTAGCATATCCAAGCCTCAATGAATCTGGGAGATCCTTCACTTGCCCATAATCTAGCAAGGCAACCTGACGTAAGGTAGAAAGACATACAGTTTAGCTGCACTTCAAACATGCAGATTAACAATCTTACAAATGATCCGCTTCTCATTTAAATAATTTATATATCATGTAAAGTAACAACTGGAAAAAGTACTAAAAATGTCATCAGAGATGCTCATCTACATGCACCAAAAGGAAGAAGTTGCACCAATATCAAAAAGTAGAAAGAATCTGATAAAGAAATAAATGGGAGTGGCAGACTTGCCTCTGAACCTTTGCAGATTAAGATATTTCCTGGATGAGGATCTGCATGGAAGAAACCACTCTTCAGTATCATTTGTCCATATGCTAGTGCCAGACTTTTAAGTATGTTCCTGAAACTCACAGAAATTTTAATAAGTGTTAGGCTTCCACCATTTTCTCAGAAGAATGATATTTTTAAAGAGAATCCCAAACAAGAAGGGAAAAAGAATTGTCATGTTCATTAGTGAAAACATGTAATGGAACTGATTTCAAAAATCCAAGTTCAGGAGAGAAAAAATCTTAGGAACAAAAACACGTGGAAAAAGGACCTCATACTCTAAGATGGTCTGAGAGCTTACTGCTTTGCTGCTGCTGCAATCTTACCACCAGGATTAATTCCTCTTTTGGCCATTTCATCACCAAGATTCAGTATTGGGATTCCATCAATGTACTCCATCACCAGGACTCTCCTATACAAGAAGACCCTTATCAGCCGTATGATACTTCAAAAATTCACAACATTGGTACTAAAGCAGGGAAATGTTCAACAAACAAAGACATCAAATAAAACAGTATATTCAATCTAGTCACAAAAGCAGGAAAAGTTCGACTCCTATATGGGGACTTTAGCAGGTGATGATCATTCAGTTGATAGACAGTCATAAGAGTACACAGTCATGTCTATGAAGAGTGCCAGACATTAAATGCTAATAAAAAATGATTGCATAAAAGTTAAAGATGACCATTTGATTCTTTCCTTACTAATGATGAATCTCTCTGGTTTATGTTCAATAACATGAATCTTTTACAAAAATGTTTAAATGTTACATTCTAATTTCTTGGCTTGTAGCATGACTACATGAGTATATATGTGGCTGATCATTGTACCTCATCTGATAGTCTACTTTCCAGTTTACGCAAGAGAGCCATTTTTTTCCTTTTACTAACAACTAGGACCTATCCAGATTGTGATATCAGTTTTGAGAGCCTTAACTAAAGAACCAAGTTCATGATGGTTCCTTTTCAACAAAGGAGAGAAGAAAAAATGTGCAAGGGGCAATGATGCAAATTGTGAACTAATTGCAAAGTCTATGCAGTTCACATATTCAGCCACTGAATTTTACAGGACAGACTGATGCAGCAAACAGGATCAGGAATACACACCAATGACTTTATGGCTTATCATGCACTTCTTACTTTCCACCCATAAAGGTGAAATAAAATTATCTAGTCCCCAGTTAATCTTCATAAGATTTCACCAGAATAAAATCATTTGCAGCAGTACATACCTGGTGACCATATCCTTCAGTACTCGCGGCACTAAAACTGGACTTTTTTTGTTATTGCTATACAGAAAATGCCGAATTCTTTCCATGGCATTAGCCTCTCTTATAAAGTCAAACTCATATCCAATCTTCAATAGCACAAACGAAGTATCCAGAAACATTTATTAGATTTGTAGCCTTTCAGAAACAAACAAAACTGCAGACATTTCATACTTTCCATCCCAAAATTCAGTGTCAATTTAATTGTTTAACTAGAAAGCTTTAAAAATTTTGATATATGCAGCAAAGGGCATCTTGGAATTATCTTCTTACTTGCAAATATTGATTGCTTATAAAAGTTAAAGAAGAGGACTGATGGAAAACAAGCCCTCATTCATAACAGAAAATCATGATTTGTAAAGGGCATGATGGTTGAATGTACATTTGACTAATTGCCAACAAAATTCCAGATAGATATGCAATCTCTGAATGACTGATTTTTTCCTCAGCCTTCTAGGTTCAACATCTCTACTCAAAAAGGACAACTTTGCAAATTCAAACAAATAACCACGACTATAAGGCATGAAAAATGATAAGCGTATTCCAAAATACAAAAGTAATAATGCCAAGCACCTGTTTCTCCATTTCTTTGGTCACAGAATACAGGTCAAATTTGATATCAGTCTTTTGCATGTATAAAGCAAACGCTTGTAAATTCCGAATGTCTGTCATCATCAATTCCTGAACCCCAGGATGTTGCACCTATCATACACTTGATAGTTAGAGTCATGATGACTATGCAAAGTTTAAGAAATAACAGCAAAAATCGCCTACCTTGACAACAACATCACTCTTATCACCTTTCAATCTTGCTCGATGAACCTATTTTCACAAAGAAAAACGTGTCAATTCCACACCACTTCATAAACACAAGCCAATCTCGTATTTCACATTCATTCTACACCACTTCATAAACACAAGCTAATCTCATCTTTCACATTCATCACTTATTTTTCCCTCTACAATATTTGCATAAGGCTTTGTAGCAGTGGTATGGTTAATTCTCAGCGGATTTCTATTATTACACCCAAAAACCAAATCCTGGGTAGTTTATATTCATTCAGTTCACCCTCGACAATAACAGCACTGAAAAGCTTTATAAACCTGTAAGGACATCTTTCCCTCAACATTCATTCACAAAAGAAATTTAAACAATTTAAAATAAATGCACTACCTGTGCAATTGAAGCAGAGCCAAGAGGATCTACATCAAAACTTTCAAACATTTCCCCAATACTTTGACCTAACTCCTTCTCCAGCGCAAGACGAACAGTATCAAAGGGTGTTGCAGGAGCTCTATCACAGAGTGTAACAAGCCTTCTAACCCATGCAGCCGGGGCTAAGTCAGGCTTCCCAACGATTTGGGCAATCTTTAACCCATTCAAAAGTTAGAAACTTCTCAGCACCAAAACAAAAACAATCAAATAAAAAAATGAAGCTTTTACTCTATACAAAACCATAGGGAACTTCACCATCTCCTGATAATTAATTAAATGGGAAAAAAATTAAGATAGAAGATAAAGAGTATAAACAGAAATTCTTTTTAACAAAAAAAAACAGACAGAGAATCATGAATCAAACAGATTATTCAGGTTCTTCCTCGTGGATATGAACAAAAGTATTAAAGGGTATTTGAATTCAGATATATTCAATGCAAAAATTAAAAGTCCAGAAACCAAAAAAGCATTTCTTTAATTACCTTAAGAAAGAACCCACCAAGGTCAAAACACATAGCATAAATCTTGTCAGCAGCAAGTTCATGCTGCATTTCCCACATTGCTTCTTGTTTTTGAACATCCTTAACAAAACTAACTCGAAGTTGAAACACCTAGCCAAACGCCCAGCAACCAAATACTATTAAACAACAGCTAACTAAATACCCACTTAAAAAAAATATATATATATACGCGCATGCAAAGAAACCTTGTAGCCGGTATAGATATCAACAGCCCGAGCCCAGAACTGAAAAGAGCGTTGCCAGGGTCTAAACTGAGTGGAAAGATGATGTTGAAGGTCTTTGAAATCAAGAGAAGGAAAGGGAGGAAGGGAAAGAGGCATGGAGATTATGGTATTTGAATTATTTTTTTTTTTCAGAAAAAGATTGAAGTTTGGTAAAGTCAGTCGATTACATGAGAGAATGTGATACTGCAAATGACATTTGCAGAAAAAAATATAAGTGAAATGGAACAGATGAATTCTGCTGGATGAGAAAACAAGGAGAAGGAATTGAGTGATGTACGCTTTACAATCATTCGGTGGGTGCTTTGTGTTTAGTATAGGAGAAAAACAGTATTACAGATGTTTGAAAAAATGAGAGGATCTCATTAATGGGACCTGTACTTGTAGGTGTGGGGGATTTTATATCGCTTGGCTAGTAAGGCTTGTATTTGCATAGTTTTCGTAAAAGAAAGTTGTTATAATTAAATAAACAAAATAAAAAAGAAAGAATTTATTGGGTCGGGTATATACCCAATGCATCACGTAGAATAAAAAATATTTTTTTAGAATGAAAAGAATTTTTATTTAATGGGATATAAAAATTATAGTGTTTTTAGTAGAATTCTCTCTATTTTACCCGTCCTAATGAATATTAAATGATAAAAATTATTTGTCCCTTCTAATTTTGTTTCACTTGTAAAAAAATTAAAAATTTATTGTAACTTTAAACCCAACAAAAGAAGAAAGTGGACTTGACTCAACACCTGTGGAGAGTGTTGAGTTAAACACCCTCTTTTTTTCATATTTTAAAAATACAAATATAATTTTATATATCTATAACATATATAAAAGTGCGAAGGGGAAAACAGGCAAATTGACCTCCTTACGCTTCCCTAATTAGCTTATTGAAAGGTTTTGATGAAGGTCTAAAAAGTCATTTAATAATTATTTTAATTAATTAATAGCAAATATGAAATTCCTTAATCAATTAAAATTAGGAGATATATTGATTAATTAAAAATAAAATCCTTAGCTAATCAGGATTTAAAAATATTCATTAATTAAAATTTCAAATATATATTAAAAACATAATAATTGAAAAATATATATAAATACATATAATATATGGATTGAGTTAAATTTAATCATAAAATTATAAATTAGTCAAATTATAAATATATATTATTAGGATTAAAAGATATAAAATTATGTTTTTATTGAAATTTCACTTTATTATACAAATTAATTTTAGATTTATATTAATCGTTTTTATTTTCTTAGAAAATTTGAATTTTTAATATCAAATTCACAGTTTGATAGTGCATCAACTTTGTCAGGCTATAACTTAGGCTAAAAAACTCAGAATTTGGTGATTCAAAAGCCTAAATTCAAGAGAAAATCGATATCTACAACTTTCATGAAGACATCTTGCTTGTTCGGAGACCGTGGATATCCAAAAATTGAGTTGCAAGTTAGACACTTTGTGTAATCTTAAGGAGTCTGAGTTTTACAAGGAATTATTATTTAGAATTAATTAAAAGAAGTTTTAATCATTCTAGGATTTGTGAGCAGTCTTAGTTATGGTTTAAGCAATATAAATAGATGGAAAGCAAGGCTGAAAAATTAATATCTCTTTTCTCTCTCTAAAAATAAACAAGAAAGCTTTGAAGAATTTCATGCATGGTAGATAAAAAACTTAAAAATGTATATAATTTTTTTATTTTGTTAACTGTGAATTCTTTATTTTTTATTAGTTTGGATTTTCTTTTTTTATAACCGTTAACTAATTATTTAAAGTCCATTTAGTAATTAATTTAGATTATAATTAAAGTATAATTAGTGATTAATTAGTTTATTCAAATTAAATTTGAGTTTATATTGAGTTTTCATAGAAAGTTTGGGTTTTTAATGTGAAATTCAAAGCTAGAAAGTGAGGAACGTTCGACAGGTCATAACCTGAGTTAAAAGACTCGGAATTGAGTAATT
>CANYLF011269466.1:0-12265 GCA_948193215.1 Bocquillonia castaneifolia
CCCAAAATATAGTGATATTGACAAGTATAGTTCAATCTTTAAATTATGCATGACATGGCTCAACTTTTATGACTTAAGATAAATGTATATCTTCATATTAATAGAAGGATCTAATTGAGAAAAATAATATATAATTTGATCCTCTCACTTATTCTCACAACAAATTGATATATAATTGATTGAAAAAATTATGGAATTATTTTGACTTTATCGAGATATTTTTTACTTATTTATGTTTTTTTAGGGGACTTTGCTTATTTATATTGATAACTTAATTTTTAATGTCATCAAAATTTATTTAACTTTTATATAGTAGTATTTTTAAGGTTGTGAAAATTATTAAATTTTCAATAATATCATTTTAATAAAAAAATTAAATATTTACTAAAAATCATCAAATAGAATAAAAATATTTAAATAATATTTTATTAAGAAAATTACCCATATAATTTTTTTAGATTTTAAACTTATCAAAATTGAACTATTTTTTAAGACTTTTTAATAAATTTTATAATTTTTAATTATTAGTTTAACCAATTACAAATCAATAGTATAAATACTTGACAAAAGTATGTATATTTTTTTTCAAAAAAAAATAGTTATGAACTAATTTATCATAAGATAAGTTAAATAACTAAATTGTATTTTTTTTCAATTAAATCCTTCTATCAATTGTAAGATATATTTGTCTTAAGTTGTAAAGGTTGGGTAATACCATACGCAATTAAAATATTTGGTTGTATTTATCAATTTCATTATAGTTTCAGGTAGAAAAATTCATAAAAATTCATCTTACCTTTTTTAAATAGGAAGAAATTTCATTAAGGAAGTACCATGAGAAATGGTCACAAAAAAATTAACGAAACATCTAATTACAACATCCGTTGTGAAAGAAACCGAATGGAACTGATGGACTAGCCTAAAGTTATAGGGCATTTTAGTAATATCATGAGAAGACATTAGAGAACCCTAGTGAGGGGTCCCTATAAATATATATTATTCCTCACTTAAAAAAGTAATTCAAGATCACACTACTTACATCTCTCTCCCTCTCATTTTCTCTCTATATTCTCGGTATTCCCATAAATACTGATTTAAGCATCGGAGTGCAAGCAAGACCACCCAGTCCCGCTATACTCTGACCATCTTCTTGTCTTGCAGGACCCACTAAGAGAACTGAAGACCCGGAATGGAGAACCCGATTCCATTAGGAACTTTCATTTTACCTTTTATTAATCACTTTCATTGATCATTAATACTGTTTAACATGAACTTAATTAGTTATAAGATCTGCTAGACCTATATTCCAGGAGTATTATGTAGCAATTTGTGAGGGAGTGGGATAGTCAAAAATGAAAACACAATTTTTTTTTGACACCAAAATATATTTTTTATCACTTAAAATAAAATATTAAAAGATAGGTGGAAAAAAATTCTATAGAAATAATAATAATAAAAACATTTAACGATCACAATTTCTAAAAATTTAAAATTATTATTTTATCTTTCTATTGAAATTATAATAAAAAAGTAAAAAAAAAACGGCTACATGACAAGAGAAAAAGGTAACACCTAACGAACAAACAAACTAAAGACGCAAATTATATATAAATGTATATATATAAGCTTTGGTTTCCCTCTCATTCTATTTTATATTGCCAAGTTGCAACCTTGCTGCCTTTGGTTTGTACCTGCCCCTGTCAGTTCTAACCAAATATTCAAAGCCACCTCCCCTCTGTTCAGTTATATTCTAGCCATTTAAGTTCTCATTAGCCCTCTTTGCAGTAATTTCTTGCTCATGTATGGAATTCCAGGAATGAAGGTATTGTGTTAATATGTTTATTTTCCTTTTCAAAATATATTAATGAATCCATGATATTTATAAGAGCTTTTTTTTTTTATTCTTAACATGTGTAAGAGCTTTAGAACATTATTAATGTGTCTTTTCTTTTGTTATGTTATATATGTTTGCAGGGTTCAAATGCTTATTTTAATCTCTACATCCAACTTCTCTTCATTTCATTCTGTCTCTTCTTAGCCTGCTGTTCCAGTCTCAAGGTTCTTGATTTTGATTTTGTTTTATTAATTTATGTTTTATGATTGTTTAATTTCTTGAAAAACCCATGTCGAGAATAATCATGTTCTTACTGTTATTTGGATCATCAAACAGCTGGGAGAGACATGTTCGTTAAATAGTAACAACTGTGATGCCGGTTTGCAATGTGAGACTTGTCCTATCAATGGAAATACAAGACCCAGATGTACCCGGATCCAACCTACGAGCCCGACATCAAAGGTTTGGTTCCTCGGTTAATTTTTTGTTGCAGTTGATGTTTATTTATTTCTTACCAGTTTGCTTTCTTTTTAATTACTTTATTTGGTGTTTGATTTGATTACATACACCAAACCCAAAGACATGACAAGTGTTTGGTCCCACCATTAATTAATTAATTAATGTGTTTTCAGGTGAACGGTCTGGCATTCAACAAATATTCATGGTTAACAACTCACAACTCTTATGCCATTCTCAACTCTAAATCAGAGACCGGTTCCGTTATTCTATCTCCTACCAATCAGGAAGACTCCGTTACCTCCCAACTTAAAGTAAGATATTTTATTTTTGTCTCCTCTTCTCTTATTTATTTCCATTTTTTTTTTTTTGAATATTTCTATCCCTAGTTTGAAAATTAGAAAAATACATCTTTTTTTAATTGTTAATGTGCGACTTTGTTGTTGTTATTTTATTTTCAATATTTGGTTATTCCATTTCTGCAACATTTTTTACATTAATAAAATTTTTCAATATCTTATACACTAAGCTTTGGTTTATTCTAATTACTTGAACGGGAAATGGTATATATGTGTCAAAAGCATAACCCAAAAGCTTTCTGAGATTGGGAAAGGAAATACTATGTAGTAGTATTTGTTAGTGATAAGAAATTGAATTCTTAATTTGTCTTTTGATTATTGCTATTGATGAGCATTCAAGCTTTTTGTTTGACTTTGGACTAAAATCAATTAGCATTCGACATAAGGCCACTTGCATTTAGCATCTGTTGCTTTATTATTAATATTCATATCTCTCGTCTGAACATATAAAATTCAAACTATCAACTGATTTTTTATCCGTGTGAAATGCGAAAGTATTTAGAAGATTTTTGCCCACCTTGGAAACAAATGTGAACGGTTGACCAGTATTTTATTTTCCGGCTTCCTTTTTTTAGAAAAAAAACTGTCTCGTTGTTAGGCTGTCCCTATGGAACCATGACTATTAGTATTATTAGAGTTAGTCTATATTTTTATAACCATCGGTGAACCAACACACTTATCCTTTTAGGGTCAGACCGGTGGGCGCACTTAGATCTAGACTAGTACCTTTTCCAGCTTCTTCAATCAGTACATTTTAGTTCTTCTATTTTATTTTAAATTTCTCTACATTACTATATGAGAAAAAAATATACAGCCTGCTGATTAAAATAGTTTTCTAATCAGAAACTGTATTGTATTTGTAGAATGGGGTTCGAGGATTTATGCTAGATATGTATGACTTCCAGAATGACATATGGCTTTGTCACTCTTTTGGTGGCAAATGTTACAACTACACAGCATTTGTAAGTCCATTTCTTTAACATGGCTTAATTTTCACTCTACAACAAACTTTTAGTTATTATTTCTCTTTAAATGTGACAACTTACCAAATTTCTTTATTCAGCAACCAGCGGTGAATGTGCTAAAAGAAATAGAATCCTTTTTAGCTGCAAATCCATCAGAGATAGTCACAATTTTCATCGAGGACTATGTAACATCGACACAAGGCTTGACCAAGGTGTTTAATGCATCTGGGCTCAACAAATACTGGTTCCCTGTCACAAAAATGCCTCAGAATGGCCAGGATTGGCCTACAGTGGATGATATGGTGAAGCAAAATGAAAGATTAGTAGTCTTCACCTCCAAAAAGGAAAAAGAGACCACTGAGGGCATTGCTTATAATTGGAAATATGTAGTGGAAAATCAATGTGAGTAACTTTGTCAATGGATTAATTGGTACAGTACTTGATTATGTAAGAAAATTAGAGGCTAAGTTTAGCTTTTGGCATGACTGTGCAGATGGGGATGAAGGAATGGTAGCAGGTTCTTGCCCGAATAGAGCAGAGTCGTCTGCTTTGGACACTAAAACAATATCACTGGTTCTTCAAAACTATTTTCAAACTAATCCCAATACAACAGAAGTTTGTGCGGATAATTCATCTCCGATAATAAATATGACAAGCACTTGCTATGAAGCAGCTGGCAAACGGTGGCCAAATTTCATTGCTGTTGATTTCTATATGGTATTTACTGCTTGATAATGCATTTAGTGTTTTTATTTACTAGATGAAATTGAACATTTTTTAATGGAAACCCTTAATTTGTCACTGCAGAGGAGTGATGGTGGTGGTGCTCCATTAGCTCTGGATGAAGTGAATGGTCAACTTACTTGTGGATGTGACAATATTGCCTATTGCAGGGTATGTGACAATAAGGCCAAGTGGAAATTCATATTTCTTTGTTCCCTAAATTTTCAAGACTATGTTCATAAAATTTCTGACTGACTTCAATTGTTATTCATGGTAGGCAAACGCAACACGTGGCACGTGTGATGTGCCGGTACTTTCCCCTCCGCCACCTGCTGCTGCAGCCACAAACTCACAAACTGCATCTCCTGGTTCTTCTCCGGCCAATTTTGCTTATATGGATGCCAGACCAGTGCCATTACAATGGTTGTTGGGAACAATTTTGAGCATAGTGCTGTTATCACAGATGTAGTTATGGCAATGAGTATATCTACCATATATATTAGACCCACATTGTAAAACTCCACATGTGAACTGCGCGGCTGGTTCTTGTTCATGTCCTGACATTGAGAGTTTTAGTACATAAGAATGATCTACGTTTATGTGCTTTGATTTGTTGGTTGCTTGCCACTACATACTCATTATACTTCTTTTATTTTTTGTTAAATGAACTCTGGTTAGGCTTTAAGCTTGTAATTCCACAACATTTGAAAATAATTTTAGTCCCGCTGAGCTGAAGCTCATTGCTACTGATCCTTATTCATTCCCTCAATTACCAAAAATAATTAAGGGAATGCATTTTTATCTATCCATTTCCATTGGTTTTTATTGTCTACATATATCAGAAATTCTTCTCTACACTTGGAGTATCCACATGCTCTAATCAATAGGTTTACTTTTAGGCATGAATAAAAATTAATTTTTACATATATTTAATATATACACCACAATAAATAATGCACGATTTTTCTTACCATTAATAAAATTATTCTATGTATAAAAAATACACCACAATGATAGATAGATAGATAAGGCATGTGTTTTACACTTGAAAATTAGTACTTCAATTGCATTTTCATGGAAAAACCTTTTTATATATTCATGAGATGATAAAAATTATAAATATATTCTATTGTTCGAATTTGGATCCTCATTTTTTAAGTTGTCTAAGATTTATCCACCTTTCATATAAGAATGTTTTATTCAAAATGATGAAGTTTTAATTTGGAGGGTAAATAAATTTAGGACAATTTGTAAAATCAAGACTTAAATCTAAATAATATTTAATTTATGATATATCTGAGATTTTCTTAATTTTTATGGACGTATGAATAGACTTTCCCTTTACATTTTAGGCTAGTACTTATTTTGGTAGATAAATGACGCATATTTGTAGTGTATACACTTAGTAAATACTGTAATTTTTTTTTGTCAATGATCTCACATAAAGTATAGAAAAATGTCATTCACTTATTTGTTAGGCGTATACACAAAAAGTATAAAGAATTTTCGTATATGCATAATCCAGGTGGAAAGATTTAAGAATCGATTCTTCTGATTGAGCACTTCTCTTTTCTGTAAGTAAAAGTTAAAAGATGAATGCAAAAAATGTTACAGAAACAAAGAGAATTGAAAGATCATGTGCATGGGCCCCAATTTGGAAGAATTTCATAGTCTCTAAGCTTGTGTGCTGTCTACGAAGTAACTCAACTTGTATCCTATTAAATTCTCATGTCATCCAAAAGAGGGCCTTCCTATAGTTTCCAAAAGTACAGGCACTAGTTTCAATTGGTAGGCAAGGTCCTCTATCCCCCACCATTTGCATTCTATTCAATGATCTAATTTATTGGTCTTTCCTACTTCACAATAAAACGCTACAGATTGGCTTCCTCATTCAATTCAAGATATATCAAATAAAATGAATCTGAGTTAGAAATAGCTATAGTTCCAATTCAGAACATGTGCTCTTTAGGGTCAAATAAAGCCATTTTACCGATCACCCTTTTAACAAACGCAAGGCAACATCATTCATTGATCAAGTAACAGAAAACACTAATGATTTTTGCAAGGGATGCATGCTTTTTGTGTCCTTAAGGAAAGATGCCAAATTTCCCCAAATGATTGAAAGCCTCTTCGCCTAAAAATGCAAGGCCAGCAAAGCATTAGTGGGACCATAGATAACGAAACAAAGGGTACATAACATCTCTAATTGCCAAGGATTTCCAAGTAACAAACATAAAAAGGTTCCTGCTGTATGGATGTGGTGCTAGCAAGCCATGTTACTTGAGGGACCTTACTAATAATTGATGATCATGGATCTAACCCCACCTACTCAGCATACAACTTCTATATCTTATTTATTACTCTATGAATGCAAATTACACGAAGCACCTTATGCGCAAAGCTTCCAAGTTCCAACCGAAGAGAAGCCTTCGATTGTGACACTTGATTCAATATTCCTATGATGACTTTTATAGTATAGTATAGTATAGTATAGTGTGTGCAGCTATACAAGCCACAGACAAATTAATATTATAGGGCAAGGTAAGAAGAGATGGCCTCATTTCGGTAGGCCAGTATCTCATCTTGATGGAGCGGCAGCAGGCAATAATGAATGTATTTGCAATCACACTTTGTACAAGCTAAGGCCAACTCATTGCTTTTTCTCTCTGGCATTCTTGATCATGTCTCCATCTTCGCCTCGTTCGCTTGCGCCCCACTTCTATCACCTGATTCTGTCACTGGCTTCTCCATCAGCCCGTCCTTGCTATTGTCTTGTTGTTCGCTTCTCGTCGTCTCCCTTCCAACTCTTCAATCCTACAATCACATGGTTAGACATTATTGAAGCTGGTGGTAAAAATGTTCATACACAGCAAGATCCTTGCTGATAAAGTAATTAAGCAAGTTATCAACACATACATCTTTTAAGGGAATTTCATCAGCTTCAAGCATATGTACAACATGCCCCATTTTCGGTCGCTTCTGTGAATTCGGGTCCACACAACGTAAAGCAACAAGCAGAACTCGTTTCAAAGCTCTTGAAGAAGGCTTCTCAGGTAGCTTGGGATCTAGTACTCCCTCAGTGTTCCTATTACTAACCATTCTCTTAAGCCAATCAACCAAGTTCACCTGAAAATCATTTTACCGTAAATGTAATTAAAAGAAAATCACATAAGAAAATGATAAAGGGACATTGTATCATATCACCAGCAAAATGATAATGGTTAAATAATACAAACCTCATCTGGAGGCCGGCTATAATCAACTGGATTCCTTCCAGAAAGAATTTCCATGACGAGAATTCCAAAGCTATACACATCACTTCTTTCATTGAGCATGCCTGTGCTCGCATACTCAGGAGCTACATAGCTACAAATAAGGTACAAATAAGCAAAAATGTCTGCTGTGGATGAACATATATATACATAAAGAAAGATAGCAAGACAAGGTTTACAGACCCAAATGTGCCCATTACACGAGTTGTAATATAGCTGCTGTCTGGGTAAAGAAGCTTGGCAAGGCCAAAGTCTGAAACTTTAGCATTCCATAGCTTGTCTAGAAGAATGTTGCTTGATTTTATATCACGGTGGACAACTTTTGGTTCAAGTCCTTCATGAAGATAGGCTAACCTGCATCGATATTCAGCGCAAGAACAATGCCATGAATACTGGATCAATCCCATAACAAATTCATATAATTTTAACACAGATTAATACCCTTTTGCAGTGCTCAATATTATATTCATTCTTATTTCCCAAGTAAGAGGACTTGAAGATCCTACGTCTCCATGAAGCCATTGTTCTAAGTTTCCGTTGTTCACATACTCATATACCAACATCCTGCAGGGGGGGAAAAAACAGAAGCATTCAAGTCAATTTTAATCAATAAAATTCAGGCTGTAAAGACCAGAATGGCTACAACTACAAGCAAGGAAAACAGGAAAAACAGGGGAAACAGGATACCTATAAGATCCTTCAGCACAATAACCAAGTAATCTCACTAAATTCTTGTGCCTGACTCTTCCAATTGCTTCCACTTCAACTTTGAATTCCTTTTCGGCCTGTCCCCTACACAGGTACACCAAATCATCAATGATAAGTGATATAATTCAGTCAATTCAAAAATAAAGCAGACAACTAAAGTGAAATTAAAAAAATTGAATACCTATTATTGAGCAAGTTCTTGACAGCAATCTGAGTTTTATCCACTAAAACACCATGATAAACAATCCCATAACCTCCTTGTCCAATCACATTCTCATCAGCGAAGCCATTAGTTGATGCCTCCAACTCTCTCAAAGTGTACCAATGACCCCAACCCAAATGTGATACATCAGGACCGACCACCATAGCCACCTGATCAGCACCGTTGCCATATCCGCCACGCGCCGCCTCCCCCGAGGACACAGGATAAGATATCAAATGCCCTTTGCCAATATCAATTTGAATATTACCAGTACCATGATGGTACCCTGCTGGACTCTCATCTTCTGGTGGCATAAGCAACAGAGCTTGTCTTTCATTTCCACCAACATTCTCCGTATCAGGAGATGAATGAGTTTGGATTTGGGCACTGTTTGGTTTAACTGTTTCAATCCTGATTTCTTGGATCTCTTTGGACACGACTGGGATTTTTGGTTTGTTATTGTTACTATTATTGTTCTTAGAACGCTTTGAAGCTAACCAGACGGTGATAACAAAGAGAACAAGAACAAATGCTGCACCAACGCAAACACCGAGGACTACCCATACTCTTAAACCAAAAACTGAAGTTGGTTTTGATAATTGGTCACTCATTACCCCTGCTTTCTGATCAGACATTTGTCTCTGTTCTGTTTTCTTACAAAAACAGAGGATTATTGATTCTAATACTACATAGAAATGGAATGTGAAGTTATAAAGACTGTTAATGGCAGAGAGAGAGAGAGAGAAGAGAATGATGTATGTAGCAGCTGCAGCTGGCAATGATAGGACTTTTATTAATCCTGAGCTACTACTGCTACTGGCTTTGAGGCTGTGTTATTTACTAGGAACAGAATGTTGAAAGTTTTATTTCCTATTTAGAGAGTGATTAATGTGGAAATGCTTAGTTTACTATAGTAAAGGTATTGTATCTTCTAGTGTCAATATTGAATAATTTTGGGGTCATGATTGTTAGTGCATTGCTGCTATGACTTTACTTATTTATTTATTTACTCTTTAGTAAGTGAACATTATGATTACTTTAGCACTTTTCACAACAGGAAAAAGATGTTGTAATTCTTGCAAAAGAAAAAGGCAGTTGTTGAAAGGTTAAGGTATTACTAATTTGCAAGTTGTGGTTTTGTTTTGTTTTGTTTTTTTGAGATTTTTAGTCAAGAGATGCTTTTATTGTGCTTGTAATGAGGCGGTAAACCAGATTTTAAGCGTTGACCCTCTTACTTCTAGATAGGGGTGTGTAAAAAAACCAAATTGAACCATCAAACCGAACCGAACCGAATCTATTTTTGAAAATCAGTATAGTTAATTTGGTTTGATGATTTTTTTTATATATATATTATTACATATTTATTTTATGTTATACGTGTTTTTTTTATTTTTCACATTAAAATACATGTGTTTATTAATTTTTTTAATAAATATATATATCCCCATAAAAAATGAATATATATAAAAACATAATAAATATTTATAAAAATTAAGAATTAAAAATATTAAAAATTAAACCAACTGAACTAAAGTGAACTAAACCAATTCATTGTTTGATTCAATTTTAGTTCAATAGCTAGTTTGGTTCAGATTAATTTTAGTTTTACTTCAATTAAAAACTAATCAGTTCTATACAGTTCGGATCAAACCGAACCAATCCTACTTCTACAAGCTTGGGCTTAATAATGTTAATATTAACATGCAGTGGGATAGTAAAATGGTTTTCATGAGTATTAGTATTTATATTTTATGATTTATGCGCATTTTTCTTAAGCTTCCAAAATTTGAGTATAATAAGAGAAATTATATTATACGACTAAAGAAATTATTAAGTGAACTGAGTTTACCACGTAGGATTATGAACCATCCATTCAAGTGTTAGCACGTGACAAAATGTGTTTAATGACTAGTTGAAATGTTCAATACACTAAATTCACTCTCTCACATGTTGAATTTAATGCATTGAATATTTCAATAAATCATTAAACACAGTGTTACACGTGTCAACACTTTAATGGATAGTTCAAAATTTTACCTGGTGAAATTAGTTCACCTAATAATTTCTCATAGGACTAATAGGGAAATTTTTACCTAGACCGGGTTTTTGTGGATCCATACTCACATAGGTGATTTCCACAATTTAAGGGTAGTGGTGTTTATGTGAGTTGGGTCCATGAAGACCCGGTCTAGGTAAGATTTTCCCATGACTAATGTCCCATTGCATTATCTACCACCTAATAACAATCTCATTGTGTCTTCTAAGATATAGCCTAATAATTGAAACATATGTATTGAATCTGAAAGTCTCAGATTCAAATTCCCATACGCAACTCAAAAAAAAATCCCGTCACATTATACAGACATTGTCCGCTATTTCTATTTTTTTAAATGGTGATTTACATAGAAAATAAAAAATGTTTTTTTCCTTCAAATCTAGCGCTAGAGCCTTCTTAGTATAATTTCTCCTCGAACAAGTAGGTTTACTGTGAAAGAAAATTAGTGCTTCACTTTAATACAGAAGTGATTTCTCATAACCCAGAACCACATATAAACAAATTAATTCAACCAAAATATGAATATGGGAAATTTAAACTTAAAAAAAATTAGGGAAACTTACTTGGATCCATAACAGTGAGTTTGATTCCACAAAATTTAATCCGTAATGTTTCACCTCTTTGATCCTGTAACCTTTAATCTACTCCTTGATGATAAAGGAGATTTTCTCTTTGTAATTGGTTTTGTTTATGACTGCGCGTTACTGAAAACTGATTAGCTTTTCTCCTTTTATATGTGCACTTTAATTGTATAAGTTCCTAAAAGGCCCTTGAATTTTTCCTTAATAAACTTTTAACCCTTAAACTTTAATTTTGACAGGACAAAAGGGAGGGAATTTCACCTGATAATTTCAAACATAATACAACACTACCATATGTAACATTAATTAAAATCATAAAAACTATAAATACATGAATCAAATATTAGATGTAATTCTAACATACTATGATCACCTTTCTTCGACAGTCTGATTGATCTTTCTCGATCAAAGCATTATGAAAAATAACAACCTGCTTCTTTTTCTTTTTTTTCTAAAAGAAAGAAAATGCCTACTTTTGTTGATAAATTAATGAAATAACCTACTTTCTCTTTTCTTTTTTTTTTAATGGGAACAAGTCTAAAAGGCTCATTACATCTCCAACCGACTACAAAACCGTATAATTAATTTGCGAATTGTTGAAACAACAATTCATCAACCAAATACTCCATTGTATGTATAGCAAATCATTTGTATATTGCAGTGGAAATTTAGTGTTTAAAGTTGGTATTAATAATCTTAAAAACATAATTTTTATAGTCATTATTAAAATCCTGTAAATTTTATTACCACGGAGAGTTATAACTTTATATAATTTTATTTATGACTACTTAGTGAAATTTGGAATCAAAATTTCTTATTTTTATATAAAATTTATTTTATATATAATATCTATATGTAAGTCGATATTTACATTTTCTTCATTTAGAGTGAAGATTCTAATTTACAACTTTCAACTCAATTATGTCAGGTAGGCAATTCAAACATGCTTATAAGTTGCGGTAATTATTAATCTTCATAAATATCATGTAATGAATTTAAGACTCTCTTGTTCTTATTTTATTTGAATGAGGATAAAGTTGCAATATTACTAGTAAAATAAACAATTTAAGCACAAAATATGTGATACCCAGCATCTCTTTCTATTTTCT
>CANYLF011269565.1:0-14779 GCA_948193215.1 Bocquillonia castaneifolia
ATATATTTTTTTTATATAGATATATATATATAAAAATACTTTTTTTTTAAATAAAATAAAAAAAATTATAATTTATATATATATTATATATATATATATATATATATATATATATATATATATATATATATATATATAATATGATTATTTCTTAAAACAATTATAATTAATAATAAATCTAATTTATAGAAGCCCATAAAAATATAATTGCACAATTAAATTTATCACATAAAGATTTAAAGTTAGTTTTTTTTAAAAAAATCTAAGAAGTAATTGTCAGTAAAAAAATTTACAACATGTGAAATGTGTAACTTTTTTTTAAAAGGTTACTTTTATCAAAAAGAAGTAAAAAATATATCTGCTACTAAAAAAACTCCAAACTGGAGCATATGGAATATGCAGTAGATTTTGAACAAAAACTACCTGCTGCATATTTGAGTACCTTACAAAACATCTTTCATAAAAGCATATCTGTTAGAAAAAACTATCTGCTAGCAGATATGATCAACCAAACATCCCCTAGTTTGAGGTGTTTTTGGAATCATTTGGATTTTGACTTTGTTTATGTTCCCTCGGTTGGTGCCTTGGGAGGATTGCTTATTTCTTAGAATACTACTCTTCTTACATATTCATTGATTTCTAGCAGTCCTAGATGGATTCTTTCTCATGTTACAGGTGCAAATATTAATGTTTTTCTTCAGGTGGTTTATGTTCCGAAATCCGCAGTTGCTATTTCGATTTCAAAAAATTTTAAAAATTATATATAAGCATCAAAACAAAATAATTATTAAATTAATTTTTTTCAAAAATTAAGAATTTTAATTAAAATAAATAACATGAAAAACTTAAACTATAAATAGTGAAAATACAACTAATCTCTTTATATAAAGGATTAGGGCTTTGAACCAAGTAAAAAAAACTGAGTTGAATTGGTCGAATTTCAATCAAGTTTGGTTTCTGTTTTTGAGAATTTTTTGAATTTTATTTCAATTCGTTTTAGATATTAGAGGAAAATTTGAACCGGACTAAAAATCAATTGAAATATAGATTAAAAAATCAAATTCAACCAACAACTTAACCAAATCAAACTGAATCGATCTTATTTGATTTTAACTTTTATACACTTTAATTTGATTTTATTTTTAAAATTGTTAAAATTTCAATTGGATTTAAACCGAAGTCACAATGGTGTAAAAAGATAGGAATTTTTTCATCAACAAAAAAATCAATGTTTAAATAAACTAATATTATTTAGGTGATTTGCATTTTGAAAGTGTTAAAAGTGGCTGCAATTATAAAAGAGATGAGCATAAAATAATCCCCCTACTTGTCTATAATGTCATGCTCGATCAATTGGTTATATCGGTATGCAAGTGGACAAAACCTCAGCATAAAATATTGGGTTAAATATAAACTAATTCATCATTATGAATTTCTGATAGTTGGGGGTCACTTATATCGGTATAGAAGTGGACAAAACCTCAGCATAAAATATTGGGTTAAACATAAACTAATTCATCAATATAAAATATTGGGTTTGGAATTATTGTTTAGGAATGAAAAAGCGCTTTTTTAATTTTTTTGAATTAATTACTAATTTTTTTAATTTTTTCAAAATTGTTAGTAATTTTTAAAACTCAAAAATGTAAAAACAATTTTTTTTACAAAACGTGGTTTTCGCATTGCCAAACGCACACTATATCATAATTCAGCGATTACGTGTCGGTATGGATTAAAATATAAGACCCAAAATGGTACAGCTCTTATGGACCACACATGTTAATTAAGCATAAAGACACTTTAATGCATATAGCTTTTCTAGGAAAATGATGTGAAGGGAAAAAACATACAAACAATTATGAAGATAATTTAAGATTATTATTAAAAAAAATATACTTTTGGTAATTGGTAGGGTCGAATCTATCTATACAACGGTACATATCTTTCCAGCAAAAAGACTCATGAATTAATCACGAACAGTCAGATGGATTGATAGTATAACAGAGATCCGCCCACAGAATGTTAATTAAGAGAATTAAGTAAATCTATTTTCAAAAAAAAAGAGAGAAGTAAATCTATCTTTTACACTTTAAATTATATAAAAGATAGATACTAAATTATTAAAATTTGTACGATTTTAGAAAATAATTGCATATAGGAAGTTTTTCAAGAGAAGAGAAAGAAGAAATAATTAGTAAATTAGGTTATGTCAAAACATACCGAACACATAAACAAATTTATTTATTTTTATATACTTTCTGTTTCAAAAAATAATAGAGTTGTTTTCATTTTTACACGGTTTAAAAATAATTAATCTTATTAGTTAATTTATAATAAAGCTACTATAAGATCTAAGTAATTAAGTATTAAATATAACATATTATTCTAGCCACCCTCTCTCTTTTCTTTCTTTTTCTCGATTTTTTCTAAAGTTTTCTTGTTTGGTCACCGCCGACGATATCATATATTTAAATAAATATATATCTTTAGATCTTTTGTTCCTCTTCTCATAAGGGTTTTAGTTGTTTTTTTCGTGTTCCTCTTTTATGAGGGCATTGTCAATTCCATTCTTAAAATTTTATGGTTCTTTTTTATGTAAAGCGTTTATGGTGATGACACTGATTATGATGAGAAGTTTTATGTTGATTATATTCAAGCGGCCTTGATTAAAGACCATATTATAGTCTATTTGTGGTAAGACATAACCATATTTGTTCGTTTGGAAGAGATTCAAAGAACTTTTCTTCATTGATCATGTAGGATCCATATTAATGTACTCCTTAATTGTTTTTTTATATGTTTTTTATCAAGTTGTACTCTTTTATTTAAATGATAAATGAATTATAATTTTCCTAAGAAAAAGATTACTTATTATTTAGTAGTCATCGGTAAATATATAACACAAAAAGAATATGATTGAAAAATGAGAACTTAATGATGTAAAATTAAAAGAGAAATAAGTTTAAGAAAAAAAATATAAATGTGTGTGCACACACATATAATAGAAGTCTAAAATGGAACGTTAAAAATACTTATGTCGAGATTTTTCATTACAATAGAAAAATTGAAATGAGATCCGTAAAAAGATTATTCAGACCAAAAAAAATCATGCATTTCACAATTGAGACCAACTAGCAAATTACATATATAGGAAGACGCATAAACATTCTCTTTTTATTTTTTTTTAACTTTGGCCAGTAAAAATTTGGGAAGACAATACAGAAATGAAAATCAATTATAATGTGAAACAAGAATCGACTAAGTTCTCCTCAATCATCATCATTGTCATCAAATATACATCTAATAAATGTCATCGTCAACTAATGTCATCATAGAGTTATTATATATATTAAATGTCATCATCAAAGTAATTATATTAGACTATCAGTGAGCAAAAGCATTGTATACACATGTTTAATCACTCTTGAAAGATGTCCTCAGGCTATCCCTTTTTCTTACATAGGAGCCAGGGGGGCATTGCCCCACTGAAATTTTACATTTTGTTAAAAAAATGTCTCATTTAAAACTTTTATGACAGTTAAGGACATAATTGTTTATAAAAAAAGTAAGAATATAATTGTAAATTAAATTTCTTTAAATTAAGTGTACCTTTTTAATTAATGTTTTGCTTGAGTGAAAAATAAAAATTATTTCCTTTCAAAAAATAAATAGTAATTTCTTACAAAGTATTTCTATAATAGATCAGAAAAAAGTTCTTTTTTATACTAAATATTGTTCAATATTCACCACATATAATCAAATTGTGGGATAAACTTTTAAATAATCATTTGATAATTTAAAAATGAGATAATAAATATTCATAATAAAGTTATTATTCAAATATTTTTTAAAAAATAAAGAATAAAAAAGAATGTTGATATTGTGTAATTATATTAATCTATGAATGTTGAATAAAATATTGTAAGAAATATAAAATTTTACTTTATAAATGGTATTTTTCTAAAATTGAACCTCCTATGTAGAATTTTTGCATCCGTCACTGGTATTAGTATTAGTATTAGTATTATTATTAGTATTATTATTGCTAATCATATTCGGTTCAATTTTGAGAATGAGTTAATGGTGAATGAAAATGTATAAATTATTTAAAATTTAGTTTTTTTCTCTTTCTAAGCTACAACGAGGGGAAAAAAAAACTAGAATTGAAAACAACATGAAATATATGCAATAACCAAAATTAATGACCATTGACATGCACAATTTTGGAAATCGGGTTAATCCATCTTACCAATCGAACTCTTAACTTGATGCCCATTGTTTTTTTTTTCTTTTAAGACTCACTGCACATGCTTTCACCTTGCAATTCTTATCAATTTCATACTCCCCCTCAGAATTACGGAGATACAAATCAAATGAAGACACAATTCCTTTTTTCTTTACTCCAAAGGCCAATTTGTTGGAGCTTAAGCGATGCGCACTTAATAAAGCAGCTGCTTGGTGGACTCAATAGTTCCTTGCAATTATAAAGTAATAGATTCAACGTTGACGAAATTAGGCTTGATGAGACTGTTGATTGCACATCTTTAAGTAACCTACAATCCAATTTTAATTCTTCCAGCTGATGATTCCCTTGAAAATCCAGACATCCTTCTAGTTTGACCTTGGGCAACTAGATAATCTAACTTTTATTATATTGTATAAATGACAAGGCATCTTGGAAAAAAACTATTTGAGTGTATTAAAAAATTAAAGTTCCCAGATGGATATACTTCGAATTTTGGGAGGTATGTAGACATAAACAGGCTGAAGATGTTTGGGATGAAGAGCCATGACTGTCAAATTTTCATGTAATGGTTGTTGCCAATTACCTTTCGAGAATCGTTGCCTAACAAAGTGTGGGAGGCAATAACAGAACTTTCACTGTTTTTCAGGTAGCTCATAGCATCATCATTGAAGAAAGATGCATTGACAGTATTGATGAGCAAATTCCAGTTATCTTATGCAATCTGGAGAAAATCTTTCCACCAAGTTTCTTTGATTCAATGGAAAATCTTCCGGTGCACCTCGCTTATGATGCCATGCTTGCAGGTCTTGTGCATTACTGTTGAATGTATCCACTTGAAAGGTACGTAATTTTTAAGAAGTATATAACTATATTTATAACAGTATAAACAATTAATTAACATAATAAATATATGTTCTTAGATACTTGAGGAAGCTAAAGAACAAAATAGTGAATAAAGCTCAGGTGGACGGTTCCATATCCAATGGATACTTGATGGATGAGGCTGCAAAATTTGCATCATTCTATTTCAAAGAGGGAGATCCGAACTTTCCTGAAAAGGAAAAGTGAAATGAGGTGAAAGTTGACGATGATCTCCCTGATGAAATGTTTGAAATATTCAAGCTTCCTGGTAAACTGATTGGTGCTGAGGGAAAGCAGTACTTGGGGGATGATGAATATAAAGTAGCTTGGTCGTATGTGCTGTTGAATTGTCCTGAAGTTCAACCTTTCATCGAGTAAGTATATATATACTTTCAATTAATTTCTTTCCTGTTATACATCTTATCCATAAAATTTATGTCATTCAATTAATGTTTGTAGCATGTTTACTGCCAAAACTCGTCAGCGATATCCAAACTTAAACGACGAAGGCATCAATGCCATGATAGAGATTGACTTCTATGATTGGTTCGAGAAATACGTATGAATTACTTAAATATCTTATGCTTATCCATTTAAATTCCTTAATTAAGAATGTTGCTTTAACGCACATTGAATGATTTCTTTTCTACAGGTCGGTAGACCTTCGAACAACATAATTAATCATTATCTTCAATCCTTATCTCATGGTCCCTTGAGACAAGTCAAAACTCTAAACGGTTACTTTGTAAACGGCTTCAGGTTTCACACTGATGAATATGGGAGATACCCAGCCCCGAATAATAGTGGTGTGTATTAAGGGCACTACTTATTCTTCTTATGAGAATGACTATTACGAGACTCTTGTTGAAGTGGTAGAGTTCGAATTTCAAGCCCTCCCTATCAAAAGAACCGTTTGGTTCAAGTGTGATTGGTACGATCCTACACAAAATTCGGGTACAATGATACATCATCGATTTAAACTTATGGAGGTGCACGAAAGAAAGCGGTTCAACAAGTATGAGCCTTTTGTGTTGGTAGCACATGCTTCACAAGTTTATTATTGTACGTATCTGGATGCTAAAAGGGATAAAAAGAATTGGCTTGCCGTATGTAAAATAAAACCTCGAGTAATCATTAATGTTCCCGCTACAACAAACTCTCATATGATCGAACCACCTTTTCAAAATGATGACACTGAAGAAGTTTGCCTTCATCCAGTCGTTGATGATGATGATGTGGTTTTAGTAGTAAGTTATGATATTACAGATGAGGATGTTGAACAGGAAATTGTGGAAAATGAGATGGTATCGACTTCTGAAGAAGATGAGTTTGAAACAGATGTTACAACTTCTGAAGATGATGAACCCACATATGACAACACTGATGATGATCAGTAATAAAAGTAATAATAAATAATTAAGTAAATATAACTTAGATTTATATTATTTATTTTGTGTTATTAATATATATTGCATTACTATATATATACTGGTTCATGTTCAACAATGTGATGCAGTGGACAGGGAAGTGGAGGGGGGAACATTCCTTAGTTGAGGGATGAGGAGTATGAGGGGGTCCCTTAGACATCTGGTGTGGTCCCTCAGATGATTGGTGTTGTGTAGCAGCAGCAGGTGTAGGAGCACTAGGTGCAGGAGCATGAGGTGCCAGATCAGGAGATGCCGGAGCAGGTTGCCCTACCTGTATCTCCAGAGTAGTGTGATGATATGACTCTTCCTTGTTTTACAGTACGACATGATGATGAGAGGTACATTTTTTTCTTATTAATTTTCTTTCATTTAAGTCATTACTACTTTATTCATCTCCTATTCAGCTAATTATGTACTTGTGTGTTTTAATCTTACAGGGATAGACTAGAGCCTTCAGGTAAGGTCTCCAGGTGCATTACAAACATCATCAAGAAGGATTGGAGGCCTTACGACATCACATGGAAGAGATTGACACTTGAAAATTAAGAGACGCTGTGGAGAGAGTTTAGGGTAACTTCTTTAATTATTAAATATTTAATTCCCTTTATATTAATTACTTTTATCTCTCAACTGACAACTTATTTTTTTTGTTGCAAAATTTTTATAGGTGGTGTGAGAGTAAGGAGGCTATGAAATGTGCTTTCTTCAAGCACGAGGTGAATCGGTATGCCGACGCAGTCTACGACGTGAAGAGGAAGTAGACGAAGAGCAAAGAGAGGGACCCATGTGTCCCTGAGAGCGTCTTTCAAGAGTGGGTAAAATTGTAGGCATACCCTTCATATACTGCTAAGTGTGCTAAGATGAGCGCCAACAGGCATAGTGAGCCAGCTAGTCATGGCACGGGTATGTCCAGACACTCCTACGGTTCACGCTTGATGTGATAGTATGAGCAGGATCTGGTACATACCTTAAAACTTTTCTATTTCATTTCATTTCATATATTTAAATTGATTAATGCTTTAATTATATGCATAATTAACCATATTAATTAATATATATTTCATTACTTTTTCATACTCAGAGGGAAGGCGAGAAGCCGTTTGTTCCTCGTCTCTTTCATTACATTCATATGAAAGAGCACGACGATAAGACGTTTATTGATGAGAGATCGCGTCAGGCGAATGCAAGTTAAATATTACTTAAAAAACATAATTAAAAAGAATTAGATGATATGAATTAATTACTTAACTAACTTGTTACTTTTTTTGTTCTTTAGGCAAGATATGAGGAGCTGATGGCGTCTGCTAGCCAGGCCCGTGATGCTACTTCTTCTTCTACTACTAGAGGTTCTTCTTCTACCCAGCAAGCAGCTGATCATGGTGCTAGTCCTAGTGTACCTCCCATTGTACCTGTTTCTATTGATGAGGACTTGCTTTAGCTAGAGGCCGTTAGGGGAAAGAAGAAGCAGAGGGTTTATGAACTTGGATTCACATCAGATGCCCATTACCAGTCCTCCGATCCTCTGCCTACTTGTCTAGGACCTGAGCATTCATTACTCCCCACGATGGAGGCATTTTGAAAGGTGATGCAGGAGGCGATTAGGGCTTGTCTTACTGATCTTCGCAGACAAATTATGAAGGAGATTATGAGTACTATCTAAAGCAAAACTGTTGCTCGAGATCAGTTGCTCTATCGACAAATGCAGGTGCTTATTCAGAAGGGTTGGGAGTACGGCATCGACTATCCTGATGAGTTTCCAGTTGATACTACTCCACCTTCTGAGGCAGATGACCCTTCTCCAGTAGACCCTCAAACTGGCACTAGTACTGGCCCTAGCACTGGCACTGGACCTCCAGGGCATGATAGACCTGATGACCTAGATTAAAGTGATGGATTGTCTTTCTTTTTGGTCGGTTATGTATTTATCCATCTTTTTACTTTTTGTCACATTTTTGTCACATTTTGTAAATATCCGACTTATATATATAGCTTGTATATATACATACATATAGCTTATATATAGTATTCAAATAATAATTAGTAATTACAAACACACACACACACACACAAACACACACACTCCTAATTATAAAAAAAGCAAAAAATCACACAATTAGCGACACAACCGACGTATTAAAGATAGATTGTTCAAATTTATGATCCATCACTAATCCGTCGCCAAAATGCCTGAAAAATCAATAACATATTAGCGACTAATTACAAACTAAACATTGAACCCCAATCCGTCCCCAATCGGTCTCCATTCTTTTGTCACCAATTCGTCGCCACGTGATCGTTGACTAGTGACAAAACTTTTGTCTCCATTTTGTCCCAAAATTGGCGATGGATTACTTTTTTTGGTCATTATACAATTGGTGACAAACCAAGTCCCGACAGATATGGGTCGTTTCTATTCCATCGCTAAATTCATTTAGCGACGGAAATATACATTTTGGCGACAAAAAATTCCATCGCTAATTTGTCTTTCTTATTAGTGTGATAAAACCAAATGGCAGCTACCCTATATGTATAGCAACACTGGTTTTTTTTAATATCCTCCAATATAAATTAAGATAAATTCTAATTTCTAAATATTTGTAACTGGCACGTAAAAACTATAGTTTTAGGTTCTTAAAATGGTTAAAGATTTGTTTCAACTATCAACCCATCATCCTTTTTATTTCATAGGGGCAACCTTTATGAAAATGGAAACATATACAATGTTGAGGGAGCAGATAATAAAAGTTAAATTTATGTATTATTAACTTTCACTTCAAATACCGAAATGTTAATTTCTACCCCAAACTATATTGAAACTGATAAATATATCCCAATTTGGATGTTGTGCACAATTAGTACATGACTTTTGTGACTTAAGACAAATATACCCCACGATGTCATTTTTGTATTAACCATTAGAAAAAAAAAATAACCTAAGCTATATTTGTCTTAAGTTGAAAAGGTCAAGTACCAATCATGTACAACTTCCAAATTGAGGTATATTTGTCAATTTCGCAATAGTTTGAGGTAGAAAAATTCATTTTACCTATTCTTAAATGTATGAAAGGAAATTCTTTAGTTTGACTTTTCTTCAACACATCCACACACCGATGTATATACCACATGTATGATGATGTTTTAGAAAGAGAAAGACGTTCGTAAAACCTCATATTTTATAATTCATTACTATTTGCTATACATACGATAAAACCTTTGTATAGTCATATTGTTGGAATCTTATGAATTTATTACCACAAAGAGGTTATATATAATAGATTTTTGGTTAAAAAAATTATTTCATATTATATTAGTTCTTTAATAACTTATAATAAATATGTAATATTTCAACTAATTAATTATTAAAATATTTAAGACTATATATGAAGTATAATTAAAAAAAATATAGATTTCTTAAGAAATGGTGATTTAATTCTTTGAATGGTTAATTTAAAAAAAGTCCAAATCCTTTTTAAAAGTTAAAAACATTTTAGTTTTAATAAGAAGGTGAACATACTAATAAATCATTTAACACTTAAAATTTCAAAAATAGGGATAATAGTCTTATATCCCCACCTTTGCACCAAATTTCAATTCTATTTTAACCTTTGAACTGTTTCAGTTTGGTCCGTCATGTTTGTAAATTATTTCAAATCTATCAAATGCTTACATGGAACATTTTGAATTGTGCCACATGTTTAAAATGGTTCCAACTGGCATTATCGGATGTTGGACATGTCAAAAAAAAAAAAGCACTACATGATTGGATATATTTGAAATAGAAGATAAATGATGGGATAGATTTGAAACAAACTACAAACATAGCTGACCAAACTGGAATGATTTAAAAGTTAGGATAGAAATGAAATTTTATGAAAATGTGAGGATATATAAGACTATAATCCCTAAAAAATTTTATAACAACTCTACAAAAATCATTTTACTAAATAAATAAATATTTTTTTATTATGTATGCTTTTATACACACACACACACACACACACACACATATTAGATATAAAATATTATTATGTGGAGGTAATTCTTATGAAGGTAAGACTTAAAAAATTTATAACTCATTCCTATTTGTAATTGGTCCGAAGTGGGCTCAAATTTTTTATTCCTATATAGAATTTATTTCTAAATATATGTATATATATATACTCATTCCTATTTGTAATTGGTCCGAAGTGGGCTCAAATTTTTTATTCCTATATAGAATTTATTTCTATATATATGTGTGTGTGTGTGTGTGTGTGTGTGTGTGTGTGTGTGTGTGTATGGGTGTGCGTTTGATTTGTTCGGTATGTATATGGGTGTGCGTTTGATTTGTTCGGTCTTAATCGAACCCAATCGATCGGTGTTTCGGAGGTCCAAATCAAACCGAATTGACCTCGTGAACTGAACTGAATAAACAAAATCGTTTCAATCATTTTTCATTTAAATTTTTTTAAGAAATATATACTATATTTCAATACACTAATTATATAAAAAAGCATTAAATATATATATAAATAAATAAGTATGAAAATATTGATATATATTAATTAAATATTAAATTAAATAATTTTGGTTATTCAGTCGGTTTATTTTTAAACATAGAAACCGAACCGAATACTAATAAATGAAAACCAAACCAAACCCAGC
Source organism: Bocquillonia castaneifolia (assembly GCA_948193215.1). NCBI lineage: Eukaryota > Viridiplantae > Streptophyta > Magnoliopsida > Malpighiales > Euphorbiaceae > Bocquillonia > Bocquillonia castaneifolia. The sequence goes on from CANYLF011269565.1 coordinate 11,179, forward strand.
AAATCGAACTAAATTTCACAAATCGATTCGGTTTTTTGGTCCCGGTTCAGTTTTGCACAGCCACGTGTTTGTGTTTGTGTGTGTATATGTATGTATGTATGTATGTTTTTGTACACACACAGATATATGTATATGTACGCATTGACTAATTAGACAAATTAATCTCCAATTTTGATATTGATATTTATCTAAATCAATTCCTAATTCTAATATTTTAAATAGATTTTTTCAGGAACATTTAGCTTATACCTTGCATTAATATTTTTGGAAGCAACATGTGTATTACAAGAGACTACCAGCTGTTTTTTGTGTAACTTGGATGTGTAAAAATGGACACATGATGAACACACAAAGTGTTCTCGTTGCCTATATTGGAAGAAAGTCAAATCATTGCTTGATTAAGAAACTAGGTGTCCACGAGCATTAATATCCTCGTTGCTTACTAATGCACAAATCAAATACTTGCTTGGACAAGTAACGGGCCAACTATGCTAGTTGCTTATGAATGAATGAACCTTCGGTGTCATAAAATAAGCAACAAATCATACAAGAGAAGTCCTTAGCCAAAGTTTTGATTTATTAAACAACGACGTACCAACGAGGTCCACATGAGCAAACCCTTGCTCGTTGCTTTGAAGAGCCAGAAGCCGAGTTGCAAAGTCTTATGGACAATCGTTGCATGCAAATGGCAACGGTCGTCGCTTGTTTGTTTTTTGCATTTAACTTTCGACGGAAAAGAAAGAGAAAGTTAAGAAAAATAAGTTCAACGGCTCTATTAGCATTAATTACTCTCCCTAATGGTCTCAATTGTATTAAAGGTATGAAAGCTTGCTCCAAACTTAATTAAAAAAAAAAAATCAATGGCTTTGAATTTATTTTCTAAGTTATTGTGAACTCTAATTTGAGTTTGAGCATAACAATTTTAGTTTTTTCAAATTATTTGATTGTAGAGTCTTGTATGCTCTTTGAATTCAAGATTAAATCTACTCTAGGGTTGAGTAAGGTTTAGGAATTCATTTTGTGAAAGGTGTAAGTGTTATCCTAAGGTAAAACACTTAGGTTCAAGAGGTTTCTAGAGTGAGAAACACTTGGGGTTAGTGTAGACAATGAGGGGTTTTCTCAGAGTCTTAGTATGACTGACGACTGCGGCACTGCACCTTTAAGGTGGTAGGATCTATAGTAGAAGCGCGACCTGAAACGCCATCAGGAATGTCTTATATGGTGTGCATCTTGATTACTTTATGAATGCAGAGATGCTTTGACCTCAGAGATTCTGGGATCGGACTGCCACATTCTTAAAGTATGACTCTTACATGCCACTTATAGGATTATACTTACCTTCATTTCCACAAATAAGAAGTGTATAACAAATAATAAATTCCTTACTTTTTACATAGAAAGCTTGCAAAAAGTGGGTTTCTAATACACAAATAAGGATTCATTTTACAATTACTGAATTACCATTAAATTCAGTTTACATGCAAGGTTATAACAAACAATCAATCAATACAACACAACCTAGTTTCTAACATCTTTTAACCTATTTTGATTACCAAGTGAGCATTAACAATCATTTTAATGCATTTTAATCATTCTAAATCATTCTGAGAGGGTTTAGGCTTACCTTTATCGCTTAATTCCACGTGAAAGAAATGTTTTACATCCATTTTAGTGTCCAACGCCACTTAGTATACACCAATGCCACTCCAGAAGTGGCCTCAAGGCCCAACACCACTCTCTCAGCACGTTGTAATCAAACATGGCAAAAATGTAGAAAAATCATAAAAAAATTCATTTTCTAGGTTCCCCAAACCTAGAAATCGATGAAATAATTGCATATACAAAGTTTATGATGTAAAAACATATATATCATTGCACATAACAGCATTAAAACAACCTAAATCCATCATGGTATATCATGTACAATGACATTTGAAAGTTTCAGTACGTGAACAAAGAATCATGCTTTCATAGCATATCACTTATATTTCATGCATATAATTCAGTTTGACAACAAAGCATGCATCAATTGATTGAATGAACAATCAATAAAGTTAGAAAACTTACCTGGGATAGAGCTAGAAGAGGCTTGAGTATCCTCAAATAGTTGAGTGGTCATTTTAGGAGCTTATTCTTTTTGTATCACGTATGTGTAAAAAGGAATGAAAACCCTTTCCTGTTTTCAAAGTATGTAGTAGAAAAATGTGTTTTAAAATGAATTGAGTGCTTTAAGTGTATTTTGACAGAGTGTGTGTATGTGTAAAAGAGTTTCTTCCCACTTTCGTGAGTTCACTGTACGTGCCTTTTATAGGCAAAAGTACCCATAACATACGTGTTTAACAAGTATAGATGGTTGTGAAGATAGCTTCCATTTCCTCTTTTGAATTCAAATTGGTGGTTAACCTTTTAAATGATGATTAATCTTGAATTTAGTCCATTTCATGGACTTAAGGAGAGTTAAAGCTTATTTAAATTTGAAAATCATCTATCTGTAACTTAGATACATATCGAAAATCCTTTTAAGTTTGGAATAATGGATGAAGATAGCGATCTTTAATTTTTAATTTGAAAGAACCGATGAAAAGATGTTACAAATGCATTTAATTCAAATTTAAACATGTTTAGTTGATATCTAGAGTTTAAATTCAAAAATACGGTTTGGGAAATTCGAAAGCGCATCAAAATTCAAGTTTTAAATGAATTTCAGAGCCACTTTTGATGGAGTGGCCTTTAGGACCAACGCCACTCCAATAGTGGAGTTGATGGCCAACGCCAGTCTACCAAGTGACGTTCTGGATTGGACTAGCATTGGGCCACTTTGAGGTCCAAAATGTCTAAATTTGGAAAACCCTATTAGGGATAAAAATGTGCAGAACGGCCTAATTTACTCCATTAGTAAGTTTTAGGCCATTTGGACAATCATACAAAAAGTTATGATGAAAGCCGTCTAAAGTTTGCACGATTTTTATGTCAAAACAAGCTAGTTTGGCTCAAAACATGCTTTTCGAGTTTAAAATGATTTCAAAAACATTTACACGATTAATTGAGAGCCATTACCACTCAATTCATGCCATTTGAGCATGAATGATGTTGCTTCCGTAAGTGCATGGTGCCAAGTTATAGTATAAAGAGTATCGTCTCCATGAGGATTGGTGTGACTAAGTATTAGGATCAAATTCAAACAATTATCTAGAAGTCCAATCAAAGACAATTAAACTAACTTAACTAAATTAAACAACCAAGCAACTAAATAACTAACTAAAGATAAACTAAGAACAATAATTAATAAATGAAGAAACAATAAATTAAAAAAACTAAAACCCATGCAACCCCTTCCTATTCACAAGCTAATATATACACTTACAAGGCTCTATCAATGAATGCAGGATTGGTTAGGTTGAGATTACCCTAAATTAATGTCATTCTATGTCTAAAGATGTCAAATTAGTCATGAAAGGATCAAATCCAACTTTCATTGGCACCCAATACCCTTCACAACCACATTAAGCTCTTTGATAACCCAAGAACCCATTAACAAAGCTAGGAGATGTCTCTCTCTAGACCTTACTAACAATTGATTGTAGAGTTCCATGAACAAATC
>CANYLF011269803.1:0-13885 GCA_948193215.1 Bocquillonia castaneifolia
TTTGAACCTGGCTGGTTTTTTTGACACAGATGGGCTCTAGGTCTTGTCTACCTAAGCAGTTGCAAGCTTTAGAATGGAATCTATATCTATATTGAATAATTCAACTAAGTAATGTCAAAAGTGTTGCAATAACTAATGGCGAAAGTAAATTGTGGTGTTACAATCAACATTACCATGCCAAATAGATTGTCATTCAAATTCTTTATTTGATAAAAAATGTTGGGGAGAAGAAGGCCAGAGAGCTTGCATGGCTGTGCGATTAATAAGGACTTTTTGTGGATTGGTGCCCAATTTATGAAGTTACATAAAAAAACACACCTAAGTACCTGCTTGGATTTCAAATAAAAATCTAAGCAGGAGGATGGTCAATGGTTCTTGGAATGACTTGGGTAGGAGTTTGCCATTTGTAATAGTTAATAAAATCAGGCAAATGTTTCCAATATAACTAGCCTTGACATACAAGATTAATTATGGGAAGAAGGGCATAGTAACCTTCTGACTCTTATCACCTGTACAAGAATCAAGAATGTTCAATTGTTACGGGGAAACTTTTCCAGGTTGGTGAGGTTTAAAGAAGGCTTCAGTAGAGCTAGTCAAAAGCTAACATGTTAATCCTAGAGTGGGTGCTGCTTCTTTTAGCTTTTCTTAGATCAATCTTAGGAGGTCATCCATCAATTGCCTTGATGATTTTGGTATTCATTTGTTGCTTACTCAGTTGATACTCCAGAAAACGATGCTTATGTTTTGCTATTCTTCTCATGTTGATACTTACACTTTGTGTTTCGAACTATAACTTTATTCCAGAATAGAATAAATACTCTTAAAATTTGATTTTGTTAATAGTTTTTTTTCTATTTGTGCGTCAGGGAGCCCCAGCTACTGTACTGATGGATTTAGAGACACTTCTGTTGAATAATTCTCAAGTGGTATGGAGTAATTTGTGAACAGTTTGCCTTACAGTGACAGTGCAGGATTCCATTCATCTTGCAATGATTCTACTGTCATCCATAACTTCTTTATGATTGAAACTTAATTTTTTTGGTGCCAATCAGGAACAAAATGAAGTACGTTTTTGTGCTGTGAGGTGGGCAACATTGCTATTTGATTTGCAACATTGCCCTAGTCGATTTATTTGCATGCTTGCAGTGGCTGATTCTAGGTTGGATATAAGGTAGTGGACAATTTCTTCTCTTTGCAGAGACTTTTACATTCTTCATATTATCACTCACACTTATTCATAGCTCTTATTGGATGTAGTGGAGATTAGAAGCATTTGACTCGATATTTTCTTCTCCTCACTTTAATATTCATTTTTAGAATACGTAATGTTTCCTTTGTTTCATTTTAATATTTACTTTTCCAATCACTTTGTTTCATTTTGATATTTGCTTTTCCTATCACTTTCCACTAGTATAATTGTCTATCTTGTAACAAGGGATGAGAGAGAGTAATGGAAGGTCGATGAGGGGGGCCAATAGCATTGATTATCTTGTTACTGTATTAATGTTTCCAATTATGTCATCCTGAAATTTGGTTATAGTGTTTTCATTTGGCTGTTATCTTATGTTCTGATCCTTTCTTCCCCTCTCTCTTTCTCAAGGGAAATGGCATTTGAAGGATTATTTCCTGTCAAAGAAGAAGGTCGGAGAACCAATCAAAAATTTGATCTTTCATATCCAAAACTTGGAGGCATGTTGGATTATATTCTTAAACAGCAACCAAAGCTGTTAGATTTTGGTGAATTCAGGGAACAAAAGCTTATTTTTCCTTCAAAAGTGTATGTGGCCATGATTAAGTTTTTGTTGAAGTGCTTCGAGTCAGAGTTAGAGCAAAATAATTCTCTAGAGAGATCATCAGAATTTCTGTCTTCTGTGGAAACGATGTGTTTACTTATAGAGCACTCCATGTCATATGATGGCTCAGTTGAGTTGCATTCTACTGCTTCCAAGGCGTTGATTACAGTTGCATCTTATCTTCCAGAGGTTGGTCATCTTAATTTCTCATGCTAAGGATTGCTTTTTTTAGTTGCATAGGAGTATAAATTTGTTTAATACTATTTCTCTCATATGCTTATTTACAGATGATAGCATCCCACTATGCATCTAAAATTTCCTGGCTAAAGCAATTGTTGAGTCATGTAGACTTGGATACTCGTGAATCTTCAGCACGCCTACTTGGCATATCTTGCTCTGCTCTTCCCTGTACTGCATCATCCAATCTTATTTGTGAACTACTTTCCTCAATTACTGGAACGAACAATTTAAGGTTTGTAGTCAATTGCAATAGATTTCTAACTTAAATCTTATGCTGCTTATACTGCAATAATCAGACAATGTTTGAGTCTAAAGGTGAATGAACATAATGTTTCAGATTCGAGGCGTATCATGGAGCATTATGTGCAATTGGATACATCACTGCAGATTGTGTATCTAAAACAACTGCTGTAAGTTGTTTACTTTTGTAATTACTTATGTTGTATATTATGCAAGAACATTCACAGAATATACATTCATTTGGAGCTTTATGCGACAACTGCTAAAGCTGGGGATGGCCATTACCTATGCATTATCAAAATCCCCTCTTATGAGGGTAATGGAAACAAAAGTCTTACAATCCGTCATCTATTGGCATTCCATAATGGGAATGACTGGTATTTAATTCCATCATGAGAGTTAGAGTACTGCCTTTTTTTTTCCATGGGTATTTGTTAAGAGGGAAATTTTTTTATGAATGGCGCTAGAAAATATGGGAGTTAATATATTTTTGTTGCTTCATTCTAATGTTAGAGATGTTTCTTGTTATCCTTTTCCACTCATAGCATGCAATTGCTAATTCCTGGAACTGTTATTGTTTTGTTGAGTTTTTGGATAGGGTTCAATTGTAGGAAAAAAGAACAATAAGTTTTTTTTTTTTAAAGAATTAGCATTGGCCGTCACGTTTAGTTATGTAGGACCTAGTATCCAGAGTCGTGTTCTTTTCTCTCTATTCTACCGTTTTGTGTTCTTTCTTGTATCCCACCCATGTACTTTTGTTCTGCTGTTTTTTGTCCCAACCAAATGATGAAGTGATTGTACTAAGACCCGTGGGACATTGCATTATGCACATGTCCCTCATATTAAGCATTTGCTCGTCATATTTCTCTTTAGCTACATGCATTTTTTCTTCAACAGTTTCTGATATGCATTCATTTCAGATTCCAGAGACATTGTTCCAGAAGATACTTAAATGCCTGACTGATGTTGTTAACTCTGAGACTGCAATTCTGGCCTCTGTTGCAATGGAAGCATTGGGCCATATTGGGCTATGTTTACCGTTACCTCCACTTGCTGATAGTTCTGGTTCAGGTGAAGTTTGTATTTTCCAATAGTAATTATTATTAAATAGCATTGTCACTAAGGTTCAATGCATAACACCATCTCAACTTAAAACTGCAGTTGAGATTCTGTCCCTCTTGCATGAAAAGCTAAGCAAACTACTATCAGGAGATGATATTAAAGCAACACAAAAAATTGTTATCTCCCTTGGCCACATCTGTGTTAAGGAAACATCATCTTCACAACTGAATATTGCTCTTGATTTGATTTTTAGTCTCTGCCGGTCAAAGGTGTGGAAAAATTAAATTTTTGTTGTTTTATTTTACTGGCTCTGCTTATCAGAATGGTTCTAGTACTTTATACAGTTGAATAGGTTATTCATTTGATTTATGAGGTACATATAATTGGAAAAAAAAACATGTAATCCCTGGAGTTTTGGAATTGTACAGGCTGAGGATATCCTTTTTGCTGCTGGGGAGGCTATTTCATTTTTGTGGGGCGGTGTTCCTGTGACAGCTGATTTGATTCTCAGAACTAACTATTCTTCACTTTCCACGACATCAAACTTTCTTTTGGGAGATGTGAACTTGTCTTTGTCAAAATACAGCTTTACTCGGAAAAGTGAAGCTGATGAAGACTACCATGCCACAATTAGAGATGCAATTAGAAGAAAACTTTTTGACACCCTTTTATACAGTAGCAGAAAAGAAGAGCGCTGTGCTGGAACTGTATGGTTATTATCATTGACCATGTATTGTGGCAATCACCCAACCATCCAACAAATGCTTCCAGAAATTCAGGTTTGTCATCTGTGCAAGTGTAAAGGTGTTTGGCATTTTTATATTTTACTCGTCATGAACTGCCTTTCTCATCTACTTGTGATCAAGGTTTATGCCATGCATCAAACATTCATTTCTGTTACCTGGTTTTCTCTGAAACTTTCCTGACCAGGAGACACTGCTGATATTTCCCTTTTGTTTTCTTAAGCATACTATTTGGCATAGATGCGAAGTTATTGTCCTATCATGAAACAATGGCCTTAAGGCCTGCCAAAAGATTTTATGATAACCCTTGTGTTATTTAGCATTTCTTTTCATCATCCAGGGTTTTTGTTTATCTTTTGTTTTATCACTTTCAATTTTCAAATAGCGGTTCATACTTTATTTGTCTTGCCTTACAATGCAGTTTGGTTCTAGAACATTTATGGCCTTAGGATTCTTGATTTGTACAGCTATGTGCAAAGAGAATGACAAAAGAAGTATCATTATGAAAGATTTATAATCCTAGAAAGTTCATTTTAAAAACACAAAGGTTACACAACATTATGATGCTTTCATTTTATCTATTTCCTACATCTTTCCATGAATTAATCACACTATTGAAATTGGAGCATCTAGATTTTGGAGTAAAGTGTCCCATTTTAAAACAATGTGCCCCTTGTAAATTTCAGTGAAAAAAACTGAGAAAAAAATGAAAACGTTGAGTTGAGGCTGCTAGAGTTTATAAAGATGTCCATATAGCTTACTCCAACTATTTTGTTTAAGTCATGGTTAGTCAAATTCAGTGTACCACCCAATTCAATTTAACTGAACATCATGATCTCAAATTACAAAGGTCGGCTGCATGAATCCTCTCCCTTTCCTTATCGAAAAGGATAGTGAAACCAACAAGAAAGTCACTGTACTCTTGGAAATAACTTGTTCCCGTAACTTGCATTCCATTTGGGTGTGTTATGAGGGCAATATTTTTCCATGGAATTTTTAATCAGACGTTTTAAGGATGCACCAAATGTCTTTCCTGTAGGTTTTCTTATTAATATTTCAATACTGCTGGTAATTTCTTATTTTTTTATAATTCTGTTTGCTAGATGCTATGTATCTAGGTATGATTCTTCGAAGTTTGCAAATGGATGCAGGAGGCTTTTTCTCACCTACTAGGTGAACAAAATGAACTTACACAAGAACTGGCGTCCCAAGGCATGAGTATTGTATATGAACTTGGTGATGCATCAATGAAGAAAAACTTGGTAGATGCACTTGTAAACACTTTGACTGGTTCTGGGAAGAGGAAAAGAGCCATCAAGGTAAAAACATTATCTGATTCTAGATCTTCACCTTTTGGTACTTTATGAATTGCAATTCTGAAAGATTCAAGTCTCAGTTTTGGTGTTTTTGACATATAGTTAGTTGAAGACTCTGAAGTGTTTCAAGAGGGAGCTATGGGTGAAACTCTTAGTGGAGGAAAACTTAGCACTTACAAGGAGCTTTGTAATCTAGCTAATGAGATGGGTCAACCAGACCTCATTTATAAGTTCATGGATCTGGCTAATCATCAAGCTTCACTGAATTCCAAAAGGGGGGCTGCCTTTGGGTTTTCAAAGATTGCTAAGCAAGCTGGGGATGCCCTCCAACCTCACTTACGATTGTTGATTCCACGGCTAGTTAGATACCAATATGATCCTGATAAAAATGTTCAGGTAAGCACTCTTTAACCCTTTGGACTAGGAGAAACTCAGTCAGTTTCATATCTATCATGCAAGTCTCTATAAGTAATGATATTTATGTCATGGAATACTGCCAGAAACTTTGAAGTTTTACAGTATTTACCATTCCTTTTAAGCGTATTTCATCTCTGTCTGCATCTTATTGCTTTTTGTTTATTCAACGTTTTCAGGATGCAATGGGGCACATATGGAAGTCGCTAGTGGCGGAGCCTAGCAAAACCATTGATCAACACTTAGACCTCATTATTGATGATTTAATAATGCAATGTGGATCTCGGCTTTGGCGATCACGTGAAGCTTCCTGCCTTGCCCTTTCAGATATTATCCAAGGACGAAAATTTGAACAGGTGACGAGATTGTTTTTGGTTGTTTTAGTTGATATGTCCTATCTCTCTATTTGAAAAGTTTCTTAACTGCTAAACTTTGGAAGAATAATTCACAATGTCCTGGCATTGTGTTTTCTCCCTAGTGTTATATTTTGGTAAAATTAGAAAAATTTCTCAATTGCCTCGTCTTGATTTACGATTAAGAGAATAGCACCCATCCATACTCCCTACTGCTGCTTATAAACCAATTCTTTATCTGTTTCAGAGGTAATTATACAAAAATTTTAGATGCATGATGTCATTCACCATGCCTTTGTCAAAACAAACTGCATGAGGTTTTCAAATTGTTTTTGGTTGACATGTTTCTTGCAACTGTTTGATGGTGGAAACTAGATACCAATGAAGAACCTTCTAATTAATATTCTACTTCTGAATTTCAATGTCATGTGATGTCATCTGAAAATGGTCCAACATCTATGCTGTAGATGTTCAAAATGAAAAGGATTATTTGTCCTAGATTTCCTAGCAGCTGTAAGATATTTCTTTTGTTCTTGAGGTCTGTATTAACTATAATGTTTCTTTAGATTTCTTCTTGTTTAGAAGGCTTTGTTTATTTCTTCAGGTTCCTGGTCGTTTCTAATGTAGGATGCCTTGATAATTCTAAATGTTAAGAAGAATTTTAATAAATGTAAATTTTCATCAGATTTTATACTTGTGATTTTAGAAAAAAAAAAACAATTGGGTCAAGATTTGTTCCAATATTAAACATCCTGTTGCAGTTGGCATTCTTAAAATGATGGCTATGTTAATTAACCTTTGTTGATTTCACCAGGTTGAGGTTTGTTGACTTATTGTCAGATCTAATAAAGATATGTTTTTCATCCTGGATCTTTTCTGGCCTGATGACTTTTTTGATTTTTCTAAGGGTGCAGTTTTAAGTAGATATCTGCAAATCCGGTTAGGGATAGTAGTCAGTTGAGAAGTCTCTGTACTTTTCCTAATGCAGATAATGGATTTTTGTTGATTTTCATTGCCATGCAGTTTTAAATGGTATAAATATATCCTCGTCATTGTTTCAATTGAGCCATATAGCATAAAGGATTAATAATGTGAAACAACTTTCTCTCGCCTCATTGCTATTTGTTTTGGTATGCATAACTTCATCCATTGGATTGGTTCTATTTGAGCTTTGTGAGAATGTTTTTGCATGCATTGTTAGTTTAATTGAACTTCCACATGATTTAAGTACTTCCAAGTGTCACATCATTCCATTTGTGGCATTGTTAAATGTTTTTACATTGCCAAATGTGTTCATTTTTTTTAAAAATCTTTTTCTCGAAAGGTTGGGAAGCATTTGAAGAAAATATGGACAGCAGCATTTCGTGCCATGGATGACATAAAGGAAACTGTACGAAATGCTGGTGACAGATTATGTCGTGCTGTATCCTCATTAACAATAAGATTATGTGATGTCTCGCTTACTGAAGTATCAGATGCCAAGAAAGCAATGGAGATTGCTCTGCCTTTTTTGCTTGCAGAAGGTATATTAAGTAAAGTTGATAGTATTCGCAAGGCTTCAATTGGAGTTGTTATGAAGCTCGCAAAGGTTAGCTATTTCCAATATTATTGTGCTGAGTTTGGATTTATAAACAGTAATCCTTAAAAATGTCTAGTTTTGTGAGATTTTGTGGCATATTGTTAGTATGATATGTTCAAGTTTTTAAGTGGTGAACTTTATCTGTATATGCACGCGTACCCAAGCAACAAAGAGCATGTAAACAAATACTGGAAATTTTGTTTATATTACTATTAGAGCATCTCCAACTCAATGCTAAATTAGACTGTTAACTCTATAATTTAGCACTGAGTTATAGTGGAATGCTATAATTGGTGCTAAATATAGCATATACTATAATAGGGCAGCCAAATTTACAATCAAGTCTACAACTTGTTAAATTTTAGCACGAGTTGATATTTAATGACAGTTGTCTAATTTAATTGCAAACCTGCCATTATTTGTTTCATAGAATTAATTTAATTACAAAATTACTAATTGAACTACAAAAGTGCCACTATTTAATTCAATATCATTAAAAAGTTAATTTAGCATCATTTTGACATTGTGCATTGGAGCAAAAATCTTCTATACTAAACTCAAAATTTTACTATTTTTTCTACTAAATTTAACATTAAAATAACATATGCACCGGAGATACTTTCAGGACTTAAAATCTTGATCAAGGCAATAGTCAAAACTAGATACAGAATGTGATGTGATCAAAAAGGTATTTGGGAATAAACTCTCAGGGAAGTGGTTGAGTAAGTGCTCTGGTGATATCTATCAGATAAGCATCAATTTCTGATGAATTGGCAAGTCTGTATATTTTTAACATAGTTGTGAAATGGTATGGACGGAAAGATTGAAATTCTTCAAGTCTATGCGTGTTTATATTTTATTCAAAACTCTTTTTTAACTGTACGTTGTATTAATTAATGGATTTTGTGGATCCTTATGAAGACATTAAATGATTTAATTGCAAATCATCTTTGCCTTAAAACTTTTCGAAGAGATAATCCTGCTCAGATTAGTTGATGAAAGACATGTAACAATGGATGTCTAGCCTGTTATACTAGGTTAACAAATTGACAGATTTGGTAATTCTAGGGGTTGTGCTACTTTCTTATTTGTACAAGTATAATAACATGTACGATATTTACAGGGTGCTGGGATTGCACTTCGTCCACATTTGTCTGATTTAGTGTGCTGTATGCTTGAAAGTTTATCAAGTCTTGAAGATCAAGGGCTTAATTATGTTGAGGTTTGTGTCAGCATAGCATCTATAAAGAGTTTTTTTTGCCTAACTGCCTGTTCAATTATCTAATCTTTGTTTTCCCTTCTAGTTGCACGCGGCAAATATTGGGATTCAGACAGAGAAGCTTGAGAATTTGAGAGTTTCGATTGCAAAAGGTTCTCCAATGTGGGAAACTCTTGACCTATGCATAAATGTTGTGAACAGTGAATCACTGAATCTCTTGGTTCCTCGGCTCGCTCATTTGGTTCGCTCAGGGGTTGGCCTCAATACTAGGTGGGTAAATATGTCAAAAAGGATTGATAATTCACAAATGAAGATGTAAATAACATATTAACTTATTAAATGCCTAGCATATATGTTCTTCAGTTCACAAACCATAAATTTTTCGAAAATGGCAATGTTAATTTTAAACTGCATTAAATGTGCTTGCTGGGTCTAGTGTTACATCCACAGGTCAGCTGCTCTCACAAGTTCATGCTTACCTGTTAGGAACATGCTTAAAATTTTAATAAATATGAACCGGTAAGCTATCGAGTCCATTTCTATAAAATCATTTAAAGCTTAGCAGTCACATTAGAAGAATATCTTTGCTAAGTTCTTATAGTTCTACATTAATTTCTCAAAGCATATTTTGAGTGGTGCAACTTGAATTCGCCTAGAAACCTGAGATTGTTACAATCATTCTGTGGGCATGATTTTTTTCATAGAAACCTGCCAAAGTTTTGGAGTTCTTTCTTGGGTTCAGTTCAGTTTCGCTATTGCTTTTGATCAAGAATTGATATTTATTATCTGTAATTCTTATTGATTATGTTTATAGTGCAAGGGCTGTCATTTGTTAAAAGATTATTAGTACACGTTTAAAGCAATCACATATCAAATTCAAAACTGATAACACATGATGAGTAAGCCAATGCTATTTCAGCCTATCAAAAACTGCTATTGAAGCAAATGGCCCCTGTGCAATTCAGAGTCTTGATATTTCTTTCTTTGCAGGGTTGGTGTTGCCAGCTTTATTAGCTTATTGATTCAGAAAGTTGGTGCGGAAATAAAACCGTTTACAAGCACACTATTAAGGCTGTTGTTTCCAGTTGTGAAGGAGGAGAAGAGTGCTGTTGCAAAGCGTGCCTTTGCAAATGCTTGTGCAATGGTTTTGAAGTATGCAGGTCCCTCTCAGGCTCAAAAGTTGATTGAAGACACTACATCTTTACTTACTGGAGAAGGAAATGAACAAATTTCATGTGGAATTCTTTTGAAAAGTTATTCATCAGTGGCATCTGATGTTGTAAGCGGATATCATGCGACAATTTTACCAGTTATCTTCATTTCAAGGTTTGAATTGGATACTTGTTTGTTGGCAAATTTAAGATGCTGTTTGTCCTTGATATTATCACATATTTGAATTTTCTTCTACCATGGTTGCTAGATGCTACATGATACATGACATGATTTTTTTTGAGTCACGTACAGACAAATAATCTATGTATTTGCCTTTATTATGAGCTGCCTTCCACTTCTCTATTCATTTTCTTTTTATTCTCACCTTTCCTTTAACTAAAGTATATGAAATTATGTCTTGAAAAAAAAAGATCAGGAATGGAATTAATGTGACCTTTCTTCTCCCATGGAGCAATCTCTCTCCTAAATGAATTTACTGGAAATTGATTATATTTGTGGTGTTGTATAAGGAGTAGCCATGAATCAAAAGCCTTATAGTAACTGCTGGTACAGTGACTTTGAATTTTTTCTGATACAATGGCTCCAGAGCTGGAATAATTTAGTCAAGTTTGTTGATCAACTGATGGTTGACCGCACCAGTTTTGCAGAATGATTGAGCTAAGAAGTCTTTTATCAACTCATCATGCAACCTATAAATCCTGGGATATAAGAGACCATTTTGTCGAACTCGCTTACTATAAATTCTCCGACTCTGTTCTGCTTCTCAAACTTCTCAAAATCAGAACTAGAACCATATTTCAATCTGTTAATATTTTATGGAGGCTGAACTTGTTATATACCAACCTCTAACTATTACATCTACTTCCTGTTGTTTACCTGAAAGGTATGAAAGACTCTAAGTATCACTAGAGGTCCTTGGGTATCGCACCTAAAGCTGAATACAACTCCTAAAGATATTCTAATAGCTTGTTCCACAAAAATCTGAATACTAAAGAAATATCCCTGAAAAATAAAATCCCATTAGCACTCTAGAAAAATTTGTTATGATATCCCAAATAAACTCATATGACATCAAGATACAATTCTAAGTTTCTTCATACTTAAAACTTTGATTTTAGTTTCTTGTCATTTGTATCAGCATTCACCTTTGAAATATGAAACATTCTCTTTTGCAGATTTGATCATGATAAGTGTGTTGCGGGGCTGATTGAGGACTTGTGGGAAGACATTACAAGTGGTGAAAGGGTTACTGTTCAATTGTATTTAGGAGAAATTGTCTCTCTCATTTGTGATGGCCTTTCATCATCATCTTGGGCAAGGAAAAGAAAGGTACACGTTGTTAATACTTGATTTCTCAGTCTTCTGTTATAGTTTCTTTTATATTGAAATTTTTGTCCTCTCTTGTGTGTCGTAATTATAAGTTGTATGTTTGTTGCTGCCTGCATTGCTGCACATGCAGTCAGCCCAGGCAATTTCCAAGCTTAGTGAAGTTTTGGGAGTATCATTGTCTTCTCATCACCATGTTATGATTGAAGCTCTTATGAAGGAAATTCCTGGCCGATTGTGGGAGGTAAAAGCAAAGCATTCATCAATGCATTTCAATATGAGAAATACAACAGCTTAAGCTTGAAAGAGGTTTAATCCAGAATATAATTCAGTTTGTAATTATGGCGTATATTTTGTAAGGGATCAGTTCTGACCCATGCTCTACATTTGTGATTCCATTTGTGACCAAGTCATTTTAACTCTTTCAATTATGTGTTAAATCAGCTTTAAATATGGCTTCAAAATCAATGAAAAGGTTGATCTATTGCTAATATACAGTAAGAAGTATTTGTGTGTGGCTAATTTTTTTTTTGCAGCTCAATTTTACACCACCATGATTGCATCCAATAACTAAAGTATAGGCTTGAATTCTTGATCTCTGAAGTACTGGCTACGACTGCATATTGGGAAGTTCAGGACTGCTCCATTTGATAACCCAACTTAAAGAATGGAAGGGTGTTTTACCTTACCTTTCCATCAGAATATCTCTTCTTCTTATTATCAACCTATGAAGTGATTACTTGAGAAATTACATGTTCTTGCCACTATGTGATCATGATACTCAAGGGTTGCTTTTATTGTTTTTTCTGGACAGAAGTTCATCTTCTGCCTGCTAATTACTTTCACTGCAACAGGGAAAAGATGCTCTCTTAGAAGCAATTGGTGCACTTTCTATGTCTTGCTATAAAGCTATTGCCTCTGAAAATCCATCTACTCCCCAAGCAATTTTGGAGATGGTATCTTCGGCATGCACAAAAAAAGTGAAGAAATACCGTGAAGCAGGTTTCTCTTCTCTTGATCAGGTGACCATGTAATGATGGATATGCAAAGCCTTTATCCTAATTTGACTCTGTTTTCAGTAGAAAATATTTTTAAACCTCTGCACAAGTTAAATTGAATTTTATTGAGTTGGCATTCTAAAGTGTGCTTGCTAGGTACATTAGAAAATGGAAGTTGAGGATTTCTGGGAAATTGGCTACATTTTATTTATAAAAAAATGTATTTGAAAATAACTACTAAACAGATCAATGTAAAAACAGATGAGATGGAATGGTTGGAGAAATTAAAGGGTGGAATATAAATGGAATTTAACATTCTCACCTTGTTTGGGAATTTATGGTAGAGTGCAAGGGAACTTCAGTGGAGACCATTCACGTTCATTAATCTTTTAGCACCCTCTTTTAACCCTGAAACTGAGTCCTAATGTGTAATAAGTTTTTCTGAAGTTTTAAATTATCCATTAATCTGCTGGTCTTTGTGTACTCCATACAAAATACGACACATAATTTTTTTGTAACAACTCCCTATTCCATAATCCCTTGCTGCAATTTTTTACTCATAATTCCAAATGACAAAAGCAGCTATATTGATTCTATTAATTATGTAGTTTACTATATCCAGGGTGTTGTGGATTGGTCTTTATTGTGTTTACTGAATTTTAATACATTAACTTGCCATTGAATATTTCTATTTTTTGCTCTCATTGAAAAGAAATTCATATTTGATTCTTTTACAATTGAACAGGTGATAAAAGCGTTTGGCGATCCAGAGTTCTTTAATCTCATTTTCCCACAATTATTTGGGATGTGCAGCTCAGCCATTGTTAATAAATCTAACCAAACGCCTATTTCAAGTGATGCTGGTAAAGAAGGTTGTTGTGGAACACTTATTATGAATTCAAATTTGTGTCCAGTCATATGAGTGTTGATTTTATCTAAAGTTTAGCCGAGCACAATTGTCTAAAGTTTAGCTTCCACGTTATGTTCTTCCTTCATCCTTGATGATTTAATTTTTATACAAGAAATTATGTGAAAGATATTCAAGGCACATACATACTGGTCTTAGCATTTTGTATTTTTAATGCAGGATCAGATGATGTTGGAGACTCTTCTGTACCACTAGAAAAAATTTTGGTCTGTGTGGTTTCTTGCATCCATGTGGCACGTGTAAATGATATTATTGAACAGAAAAAGAACTTGATGGATGTGCTAGTAATTTCTCTCTCACCTGGATATCAGTGGACAGGTATTTGCTTTTGCCAACTTTATTCTTTTGTATTTGTTGCAAAAGCTTTACATCTTTATGTCAATGCTCCGAATCCCACCTAATAACTAGCTTGAGATTATGTAAAGGCTTAGTTGAGCTAAGTTGAGTTGGTTGCAAAAGCTTTGCTAACTTAATTATTGAATTGTTATGGCCAGTCAAAAC
>CANYLF011270182.1:0-14591 GCA_948193215.1 Bocquillonia castaneifolia
TTACTACTTAAACAATATTGTAAATAATAAATTATATGTTGCCTAGATACTTGAGGAAGTTAAAGAACAAAATCATGAATAAATCTCAAGTGGAAGGCTCAATATCCATTGGATACTTGATGGACGAAGCTGCAAAATTTGCATTATTTTATTTCAAAGAAGGAGATCCGACTTTTACAGAAAAGGAAAAGCGTAATGAGGTGCAAATGCCTGATTATCTCCCTGATGACATGTTTGAAATATTCAAGCCTCCCGATCAACCGATTGGTGCAGAGGGAAAAAGGTACTTGGGAAATAAAGAATATAAAGCAGCTTGGTTGTATGTCTTGTTGAATTGTCCCGAAGTACAACCTTTCATCAAGTAAGTATACTTCCTATCAATCTCTTTTCTCATTGAAATTAATTAATTCCATCAACTTAATTCCATTCAATTCATGATTGTAACATCTTCGCTGCTGAAACTCATTAACGATTTCCACACTTAAATAATGAAGGTGCCAGTGCCATGACAGAGAATGAATTTTGTCACTGGTTTCAGAAATACGTATGAATTTTCTGATAAAGTTGCATTTAATTATTCTAATATTATATATGTTGCTTTAATAAACTTGAATAATTCATGTTCAACAGGCTTCTATACCTTCAAACAATATAACTAATCATTATCTTCAATCCTTATCTCGTGGTCCGTTAAGGCAACTCAAAATTTTTAAAGGTTACTGTGTCAACGGCTTCAGATTCCACACTATTGATTATGGCAGTACCCGAGCAATAAATAACAATGGTGTTTGTATTAAGGGCACTACATATTCTAACACTGAGAGTGACTATTACGGAATTATCCTTGAAGTTGTATAGTTGGAATTCCAAGCACTCCCTATCAAAAGAACAGTTTTGTTGAAGTATGATTGGTATGATCCAACACTAAATGAGGGTACAATTATACATCCTCGATTTAAAATTATGGATGTGCACGAAGGAAGACATTTCAACAAGTATGAACCCTTTGTGTTGGCTACACAAGCTTCACAAGTTTATTTTTGCAAGCATCCGGATGCTAAAAGGGATAGAATTAACAGGTTAGCTGTGTGTAAAATAAAAGCTCGAGCAGCCATTGATGTTCCTGCTATAACAACCACTGATATCATCGAACCACCATTTCAAAATGATGACACTGAACAATTTATGCTTCAATCGGTGGTCGATGACAACAACGTGGTTTTAGTAGCAATTAATGATATTGATAATGAGGATGTTGAAAACGATGGGGGCTCGGATTCAGAAGAAAATGATAGAGGCTCGGATTCAGAAGAAGACGAGTTTGAAACAGATGTAGACACTTCTGAAAATGATGATGAACCAACATATGATGATGACATTGAATAATAAAAGTAAAGAATTAATAAAGAATTAAATTTAACTTATACCCTGTTCTTACTTTGTACAATTTTTCTGTTATTATGCATTTCTCTATTATATATGTCATTGTTATTTAACAGGTATGCGTGGCGGTGGTGTGGGTGGTAGAAGAGGCAATGGCAACCGGGGCCCCCCTTCCTAGGAGGGGGGACAGATTACAGTTGAGAGATGAGGATGATGTACCTCCTCCCATTTAGGTAGAGGAGAAGGTCATTACTCATACCGATCAGGAGATGTCTGATATGATTGTTATTGGAGATAGGGGGCAGGAGCAGTAGGATGAGCATGAGGAGGCTATCTGACCTGACTTCCCTGAGCATTGTGAGGATCTGACCCTTCCCATCTACTCAGTACGGCAGAAAAGAATAGGTAATATTAATTTCTCTTAATATTTACTTTTAGTCATTAAATATTTATTTCTCAATTTCTATCTATTGAAAATCTATAGCATTTGTGTTCTCAATGATTACAGGGATAGACTGGAGCCTTCTGAGAAGGTCTCCAAGTGCATGACTGATATCTTCAAGAAGGACTGGAACCCTTATGGCATCGCATGGAAGTCCTTAGAGAGAGATGATCAGGAAATGTTTTTGAAGGAGTTCAGGGTACATAACAAATTTACTTAAAATTAATTTTAGTTAATTTTAATTATTGTATTAGGAACTTACAACTAATAAATAACACTTTCCATTTTTTTTTTTTTGCAGAAGTTATATAGGTGGGTTGAGAGCAAGGCTTCAATCAAGCGTGCTTTCTTCAAGCACGCCGCCAATCGGTACGTCGACACTATCCATGACATCAAGGACAAGTGGAAAAAGAAGAAGGAGAAGAACAAGACTATACCAGATGGTGTGTAGAGGGAATGGGTGAAGCTGTGGGAGGACTCGGCCTACTTTTCCAAGTGCGCCCAGAGGAGCGCTAACAGGCATAGCGAGCCGGGGGGTTGAGGGACGGGTATGTCCACCCACTCATGCGGTTCACAGTCTATGATACAGCACTAGCAGGATTTGGTAATGCCTTAAAATTAAATTACATTATTTCATTTTTAAATTTTTAAATTAATTATTTTTTATTCATGTTTATTAACTTTCTACTTAATTATTTTTTTCAGACTCAGAGGGAGGGGAAGAAGCCATCTGCACCTAGACTCTTTCGTTACACTCACACGAAAGAGCATGACGATAAAACTTTCGTTGATGAGCGTTCGTGACAGGCTCACGTAAGTTTTCTTTAACTTTTAAAAAAATGACCAACACTTTTAATTTATTTATATCTTATCTGACCAATTACTTTTTTTGTTATTTACACCCCGATTTCAGGAGCTTATGGAGTTTGCCAGCCAAGCCCATCAAGTGACTGGTTCTTCCTCTGTCCCTCCATCAGCTGAGCAGGATGTTGGTGCCAATACACCCACTATTAATGAGAACATAGTGTAGCTCCAAGCGGTGAAGGGGGAGAACAAGGAGAGGGTATATGGACTTAGATCTGCAGCTGATTTTCAGAACCATTCCTCTAATCTACCGCCTCCTTCTTCACCACCTGAGCGATCATTTTTGCCGACCACAGAGGTGTTCAATGAGGCTGTACAGACTTCAATGAGGACTCAGCTCAATGACCTTCGACGTCAGATTATTGATGAGATTCAGAGCACTTTGTCCACCTAGATGGCCGATCAAGAGCGAGCTTTGCGTATGTAGATGCATGTCCTTATTCAGAGGGGTCGGGAGTTTGGCATTAACTACCCTGATGATTTTCTGATTAATCCTCCTCCACCTACTGCACCTGGCACTGGCACATCAGCTTCAGAGGACCACACCACTGATCCCGATGATGCGATTGGATTAGACGATTAGATCGTCTATTATTTTGGGTCAGTTATATATTTATACATTTTTTTTGACAATTGTATATTTTGCATATATTTGGGTTATGTGTATATATACATATGTAATAATATGTATAGTATATATATATATTTACGTGCTTACATATGTATAGTATTATTATTATAATAGAAAATAATATCAATATCACAAGAACTTTTTCATATAAAAAAAATTTCTGTTTAGATTTACCGACGGAATAGAGACGAAATGGTTTTTCCTAAAACCGTCTCTAAGTTGTCGGTATTCCGTCTCCAATTAGTGACCTCTTTGCGACACATTGCCGATGAAATACGAAACCCTGCATACTTGCATTTTGGTCGCTATTTAGTCGGTAAAATTTCGTCGTTGATTGATCACCATATGGACATTATAGCGACAGAATTTCCGTCGCCAATATGTCGATATTTTACCGATGGATACACATTTTTCGTCGGTAAGTTGTTTACCGACTAACCGTGTACCGACCAAACTATTTCGTCGGTAAAGCATCGGGGATAGTTGATACTGACGGAATTCGTAGTATTATCGATGGAAATTTCTGTCGGTAAAAGGCGTTTTTTTGGTAGTGATCCACCTTAAAATTATTATTTTGTTTTAAAAATTATAATGTAGATAAAGTTCATTATAGACCCCTCTCATAAATTCTTATATTGATTTGTGGAATCATAAAAGTAGTCCATGAAAGACCCGGATTTAGAGAATAATTCTCTACTGCCTCCGGTCATTTTTACCTGTTGCCTTTACATAAAAGACACAAATTAAGAAAACCATTAATATACCATGAAAAAGACTTATGTCTTTATTAATTAGATAACTTGTAATTATGTGATTTTCTCTTTCATATTTATTGTAAGGGTGAAAGTTTAAAAATTAGTTTAATATTGCATTGAAAAAAATGACTTTAGTATTTCGTGAAAAAAGACAAGTAAAAATGACCTGAGTGAGTATTTTATTATGTGAAAGTTGCCCCCTTAAAATAAATTTTGCCTCAAATATTCAAAAAAAAGCATGAAAATTGGAAAATATCAAACTGGTCAGAAATCAGAAGACAAAAATGGAATAATGCATGGTATAAATGGCACAGTTGAAAATGTTAATATATACACTTCACAAAAACACTATAGTAAGTATTTTGTTATATACTTTTCCATGACTGACCCATTACATTTTATATCATCCTACCATAATATGTAAATTTCTACTAAGTTTTCCCTTTGATTTTTTTTTTTGAAGAAAAGGAGATGACACTGACTGACATCACACACTCAACAAGTCGTACATTATTATTTGGTTTGTTTCATTTACAATTAGAGATGAGTAATTAATTACATGGGGAATCCAAAGGCATGAAAAACAGATGATGGGCTTGAAGAATTTGGATCCATAAAATCATTGGGCTTGGGATTGGGATTGGTTGTAATGTCATGAATGCTTGGCCTCCTCTTATCTTTCTTGACAGAGTTTAACCGAAGAAAATACTTCTGGGCGTGGCTGGCCACCTGGGTTGGCGTTCTCGAAACTACTGCATTTCTTGATATGCTCCTCCAATCTCCCTTCCCATATCGTTGAAGTCCAATTAGAAACAGCCTAAACAAATTCAATTGAATAACAAAATCTCATCAGAATTGTTTGTTGGACTTGGAAAATTAATTGAAAGAAAGCAAGTAAAGTAGTAGTAGTACCTATGCTCTTCTTCAGTCCAGGGAACTCCCTTCCTTCTTTCAGATGTGTCCTTTTCTTTCCCTTTAGACCCAAACCAGAGGTGATGAGAAGAACCCAGATCATCCTCATCTTCATCTTCATCATCTCCATAGGTGGGTAACTGAACACGGCCAGAGTCAATCTCTTGAACATCATAAACCAAATCTTCGTAATGTTTCTTGACATCGAACCAAGTCTTACCAGGAACATGGGTCGCTATCTTTTCCCATCTGTCAGCAGTTCCCTCTGGAAATACAACCAGTGCCCTCTCGAACAGCTGGTCTTCCACGCGAGACCAAGATGGTGCTGTTGATTTTGATGAGAATGAACACCTCCCCAACATTTGGATTCAATTGAATTGGATGATATTTATTAAAGATTATATTATCTGTCTGTCGGTCTGTGTGTAGGCTGGATGATGTGTAGAGAGGTATTTATATATAAATTAATACTATATGGATGAAGCTTTGACCAAATTGGATTGACAATTATTACAAAAGGGGGTTTGTGATTAAGGTTTAAAAAACTTTCGGCAATATAAACACGTTGTTGTTTGTGGAAAATATTCCAACCAGTGTTTTAAAAACCGAATCGGAGGCTGAATCGGTGAGCCCAGCAGTTCAGAATTTAATCGGTTCAACCGATTTAGAGATATAAGATAATTTTTAAATTTTTTTAGATTTTTTAAAATTTTTTATATGTAGATCGATCTAACCGGTTCAATCAATTTAGAATCGATCAGAACCGATAAAAAAACCAGTAAAAACCGGTCAAAAACCCATTAAATCCGGTTCAACATTAAATTTTGGTTATTAATGTTTTTTAGACCGGACCAGTCACCGGTTCGGTCCGATTTTTAAATAGTGATTCCAACTCTCTCTCTCTTCTCTTTAGGATGTAGCTTCTTGTTTCAGTTGAGTGCTGTACGCGTGTCTTTTTTTCCTTTCTACCCAAATGTCGGCTCCATCTTCTTTTCTTTATTTTATTATATTCAATTTATTTTATTTTATCTACTATATACTACATATTTTGCATTTTTTTTAATTAATTCTAGTTTACTTACCTAAATCAATCCAGCTACATATTACTATGGACTCGCATTTTTAAATACTACTCCCACTATATTTAGTCCTTAACTTGTTCAATTTAACATTAAATTAGTAGTCAATACATATGTGTTATCCAAATTGTCATATGATTTCTATACACGTCATTCTCAATATTTATAGTTAACCAATTCATATACTTATATTTTAGTTTCATCATCATCATCATCTTTAAAAAAAAAAGTTAATTATATATGATCTATTTGATTATTTAATTCTATGAAATCAATTTACGGCTTCTTAAGCATGTGGTTGATGATGGTCGACTACTTTAATTTTCACACGCATTTATATATGTACCTGCACTGCAGCCTCCAGGTTCCGAACAATTAAGGAGAGATTTAGAAAATTTACAATAATTCCTTTATTACGCTTTCTTATTGTCGATTTTAATCCTCAAAGATATTGCTAGAAATAACATCTATAGACACATAGATATGCTAAACTAGTTGTTTTTATTTTATAACTAGTTTTTTTTTCACGTGCTACTCGTTATTGTTATAATCATGCTTTTAAATTATTTTTCTACTTTTTAAGCTAAACTATATTGTTTTATTACCAATATATTTATATATAGCAAAATCTAATTATAACTTCCACAAGATCTGGAAGGATTAACACTAATTATAAGTAGTTTTTTTGAAGTTAATTAATTACAAGTAGTTGATTCTTTTGTAATTTAGATTTCGACCAAGAGTGCACATCACATAAATTTTGATTGCAACTAACTTTTCAGGTATTTACAGTTGTTAAATGACCATGACTTCTTCATGAAAGTTGTAGATCTTGATTTGCTTTTAAATTTAGACTTTTAAATCAATAAATTTCGATAAATTCATATTGCAAATTCAAATTTCCTACAAAAATTCAATATAAATATAAACTTAATTAGAATAAACTAATTAAAATTTATTTCTATACTAAACCGGCTAAATTGATCACTACAAAGACACTTAAAAAATAAGTTCATACTTATAGAAAAAAAAACCAAATTAAGCAAATACAAAGAATTTATGATAAAAAAATAAAATTTTATATACCTTCTAATTTTAGGTTTTAAATCTTCAAATCATACTTCAATAGCTTGAATAATTGAAAAGAAATTGTAAAATTAGCTTGATTGTTTTTTTAGAGAGAGAAGAACAACCATTTTTTCAGTCTCGATCTTGATATATTTATACATTTCAAGATTTAACTACAGCAGCCCACAAGCCTTAAAAGGATTAGAATTTGTTTCATTCAATTCCAAATAGTTAATCCTTTTAAAATTTAAATTTCAACCAAGATTGCACATATCTTCTGATCTGTGACTCACTTTTCATTTTGCAGTATTCAAATGGCCATAAATTCTCTATGAATGTTGTAGTTATTGATTTTCTTTTAAATTTAAGCTTTTAAATCACTCAATTTTAAGTCTTCTAGCTCAAGTTATGGCCCATCGAATGTGTTGCACTTTCGACTTGCGAATTTCATATTAAAAATTTGAATTTCTTATAAAAACTTAATATAAATATGAATTTAATTTAAATAAACTAATTAATCATTAATTCTACTTTAAAAATAACTTAATTAGTCTAAATTAATTATTAAATAAACTTTAAATAATTAGTTCACGATTATAGAAAATAAAATTCCCAAACTAAGAACAAATAAAGAATTCACAGTTGAAAAATAAAGCTACTGATTTTTAACTCACATTTCTGAATCTTCTAGCTCAAGTTATGGCCCATCGAATGTGCTGAACTTTTAAGCTATGAATTAAACATTAAAAAACCCAAATTTAGACTTTTTAATCGCTCAATTCCGAGTCTTTTAACCCAAAGTATGACATGTGGAACGTTCTGCACTTTCAAGCTGCGAATTTCACATTAAAAACCCAAATTTCCTATGAAAACTCAATATAAACTCAAATTTAATTTAAATAATCTTTAATCCATACTTCAATATTTTGAATGATGAAAATTTTCATAAAATTTTCATCAATTTTTTTAGATAGAGAAGAATAACCCTTTTCCAGTTTTAATTTTGATATATTTATACATCTTAAGATCTAATTACAGCTGCCCAAAAGCCTTAAAAGGATTAGAACTTATTTCAATTAATTACACATAGCATTTTAAAATTTATATTTCGTACAAGACTGCACATCACATAACGTTTGATTTGTGGCTCACTTTGCAAGTATTTACAGTCATTATATGGCCACGACTTCCTCGTGAAAGTTGTAGATCTCGATTTTCTCCTGAATTTAGGCTTTTGAATCACTCAATTATTAGTCTTCAAGCTCAAGTTATTGATGATGATGTATTATAATAAAAATAAAAATAAAAATAAAAATAATAAAGATAATAATGATGTTTATGGTTAATTATTATATTAACCTTTAGATATTTTGTAAAATTACAACTTAATCTTTATAAAATTTTTTCTTACAATTACATCCGGACTAAATTGTAAAAATTCTTTTGAATAATATTTTTAAATTCTACAAAATATTTTTATTATATATATATTTTTTAAGGGTGTTACACATAATGTCCAGGTTTCCCACATTTAAAACAAATCACTCTTGGTCCCTAACACTCTCCTGAATGGGTCCTTCGACAAGTACCACAAACAGGTGTATATCCTCTACTGGAAGACCTAGAAGTGTTCTGCGTATTCGCTAATCCTCTACTTCTACCCGAAGTCATACTGCTAGGCCTCCGAGACTGATAACTACCCCTGCCTCTGAAACCTCGTCATTGGCTCCCTGATCCACCCCTAGGAGTGAATGAGGTACCCCTAGAGTATGCTGGAGTAAATATCCCAGTTGTTTTCTTTTTCTTTGCTTCCACTACATTTCTTTCTAGGATCATGTCTTCTGCTCTTATTGCAGCTTCCTGTAAAGCAATAAAGGTAGGTGGTTGCACTGCCAATTTCTCTCCTATCTCCAACCTCAAACCCCTCTCAAATTTGTTTCTTTTCAATTCATCGGTTGCCACTTCCTCTGGTGCATACCTGGATAACCTTGTAAATTACAATTCATATTCAGCAATAGTCATCTTATTCTGCTTTAATTCGAGGAATTCAAGCTTCTTCCTCTCTTGATAAATTGATGGCATATACTTTGCTTTGAACTCCCGTAAGAATTTCGCATATGTCATAGTTAATGGCTATGCTTGACTACCTAGAACTGTCTCCCACCAATTTCTTCCATCTTTGGTGAACAAAGAGGTTGCATATCTCACCTTTATTTGTATTGTTAGTTGAATATTAAATTGTGCAAAGAAGCTTTCTGTAGACTTCAACCATTCCTCTACTATCATCGGATCAGTTGTCCCTTCAAATTCTTTTCCTCCATGACTTGTCAACTTCCCAAAGTTTTTATCTAACTCTGGTGTGACTAGTGGAGGTGGGTGTGGTTGTTGAGCCATTCTTTTTAACACCTCAGCTATTTGCCTAGCACAACTTTCTAATCCCTCCTGTGGCTGTTCATGTTCATTCACCTGCTCTTGTTCATGAGGATGTGCATGAACTGACTCATATGACCCT
This sequence comes from Bocquillonia castaneifolia, assembly GCA_948193215.1. Classification (NCBI taxonomy): domain Eukaryota; kingdom Viridiplantae; phylum Streptophyta; class Magnoliopsida; order Malpighiales; family Euphorbiaceae; genus Bocquillonia; species Bocquillonia castaneifolia. The sequence continues at coordinate 9,647 of CANYLF011270182.1, forward strand.
ACTGGGCCAGTGGGATGTCCTTCCCTACCTATATCATTAACAAACTTTACTATAATTAATGCTTTATGCATAATTACTATTTGCTTGCATGATATGATCTTAATCCCCTCTATTCTCATCAATTAATTCACACAAGCATATTGCACATTACAAATAAACTAATATTTATAATTGCACAAAAATCATACATTCATCTCCAACATGTCCCAAGGGGTCTAATCCCCCCTCTGACACCAAAAATTGTAACACCAAATTTTAACTATCATGAATTTCTATCGGTTTGAATAAAATTATAGTATTTGAATTATTTTAGCCAACTTATACACTTTTTCTTCAATCTAACTTTATATTTCCTAATAATATACTTAGAAAGACATTAAAAATTAATTTAGAAAAATTATAGAAGTCAAATACAAAAATGTTACTATTGGGGTAGCAACCTCATAAAATCAGAGTTGTAAATCATGTTTGAAACCTTAGGTTATTTCACCGCCTAAATGAAATAATTTTGACCTGAGTTTTATAGGGTTTTTAGGGGACTTATAAAGGTATCTAATAATAAAAATTTTGGAATAAATACTGCTGATTAACTAGCTTCGAGATGCAACACAAACTGAGGTAAAACAGAATTTACATGTCAAGCATATAGACATACTAACTTTACTTAAACCAGACAAGTCCTATGACTAACACAAACAATTTCTGGATACAAATATCAAACTTTACCATTAAACATTATTTAACCAATACACATTTACACATATTGCAACGCAAAATACCCCATGCCATGTAGTAGTTCCTCTGGCCAACCTGAGTGTTGATGTGATGTAATGTGTGAGGAAAAGCACAAGTTCTATCGACTAGCACAATCGCCTAAAAAATATGCCAAGGGGTGAGCTGGCAACTCAATAAGCATTTAATTTACTAAACAATAGTATATTAAGCAAAAATTACCAAAGACTATATTACTCATAAACCACACAATTAATTCACCAATAACCTCAAATTCAACCAAACAAACAATTCCATTTCACAAGCACATTTCCACCATTTCATAATCGCAATCACTTCACAATTTTTTTCCATTCTCAATCAATCAAAGTCTCATCCAAAACACTGTCATCTTAATTCTTTCAACTTCTCACCAATTCACAATTTCAACAATATCACATTATCAAAATCTTATCATCAATCACCACACATAAATGATCCACTTATGAGAAAGGTAAAATATTCACACACAGCCTCCTTTCACTTATGAGAAATGTAATTTTTTTTATATCGTACATAGCCACCTATCACTTATGAGAAAGGTAATATATTTTTTTATATATATCGAACACATCTACCTTTCTCATAAGTTTCACATGTATGCGAGGCACAACACCATCACAACCAATTCACTTCACAACACAACATATCCAAATCATAAAATCTCCATCCAATCAATATCACAATAATTCATCAACTAAAGAAAATCAAATTCCAAATTTCAACTCATTCAATCAAAAGCATAGTAACTTAAAGAACATAAAAATTTCATCCAATTCAACCACTATTAATTCAACAAGCCAAGAGCATAAAATTATCACTCAATCAACTAGAACATATCAATTAAACTAACATAGTAATTTCCACTCAATATACACAAAGTTTAGTCTATTAAATACTTACAAAAGTACAGGACAACAAAGTAGTCCTAATGATCTTTTCTTATAATCTCCTTGCCCCTGGACTCATCTATTCACATAATTAGACCTAGCAATTTTTGACATGACACGATTAAAAGATACGACACGACACGGAGTTAAACGGGTTTGGATTTAGTATAAATGAGTTTGGGTCATAAACGGTCAACCCGTATTACACGATTATTTTCATGTCTACACGGGTAAAACACGCTTAACCTGTTTAGACACGATTAAACATGATTAATTAAATGGGTTATCATATAACCTGTTTAACACGACCCATATAAACACGTTAAGACCCATTTAAATTATCTATTTACCCTTTTAACCCTTAATGTATAAAATATATAAAATTAATTTTTATGTAAATAAAATTGATATCGAAGGTTATTAATGTAAAACAATATACCTTAAAAGTTAAAACTAAAGACCCTAACCTCATTATCCAAGTACCCAGCACATAACATAACCTAACCTTCTCTCAAATCTCAATTTCTTTTATTCTCTCCGTCGCTCTCTCACTTCGTAGTCTCTCTTTCTCTATTTTTTTTAACTTAAGCTTCCCTTAGGTCCACCTAAATGAAGAAGAAAAATAAAGGTAAAAATCCATACAAAGTAGTTGATTGCCCATCCAAATTAGTTTCTCTTTCTCTCTTTTTTTTTTGTATGTCTTTAATTATTAGTTTCTCAGTTTCTGGGTTTGATGGGTTGTATTTGTACGTGCAGGATCTTAAAAAAACAACAAGAAGAGAGGGAAAGCAAGCATCAATATATTAATTCTGTGGACATACAAATCGACATATTAATTTGTAACTTTATTTCTTTGTAACTCCTTGTTTTGCCTAGGTTTTGTTAATATATTAATTTTGTGGTGCTCTCTGATTAGGATGTACACTTATTGTCTCTCAAGTTGTGGATGGTTAGTGAATTTTCCTTATTCCTATCAAGTTGGTTACAATTTTTATTTTAATTTCCTTTTCTGACCAAAGTTTATTGACTATAGTATAAATTCATTAATTTATCACACCATATGTCATCTCAAATTTCACTTAATTTTCATATTTTTATTAATCATTTTATGTGATAATATGAATAATGTAAAACTTAATTAACTTGTAATCAAAAAAGTAATATAAAACTTAATTATATCATATCTAATTAAACAGGTTTAAACGTGTCTGGTTAATGGATTGATCCAATGACACGTTTAATTAACCGTGTTTATACGTGCCATGTCGTGTAACCCGTGTAACAAATGGGTCGTGTTTGGGTTTTAGAAATGAAACATGATTATTCATCGTGTTGTGTCTGTGTTTAGCTTAATCGTGTTCATGCTAGAATCGTGTCGAACCGTTTACGACATGTGAACACGAATTGCCAGGTCTACACATAATCAATTCAAAGTAGAATTCAATAAACAACAATATGACAGGCTCCCGCAAGTGCACGGGGTCTATCGTAGTAATAAACTCAGAGTACAAGGTCGAATCCACAGGGACAATCATTTAACTACTTTTAGATTAAGTTCACAAACAAACAATTAAAGTAAAATGAATAACCTTGATTTGATTATGAAATACTTTTAAAAACTAAATTAACAAGAAACTAAATGCAAACAAGTAAATTAACAATTAAAAAGTAAATTTAAATCAACTAACAAACACAGTAAAATAAACACTAGAGCTCAGGATTTCATCTAGAGCGGTAACTCGATTATAAATCAAATTCATTTAAGCAAGACTTTTTGAAAGTATTTTAATCATTTGTCGAGGTAGAAAAATGTATTCAATTGAACCAACTATGATAATCTATTGATTCACACCGATTAAAACAATCAAATCCATTAAGTGAATCTTTAAATCAAGTTTAGGCTAATTGTTGTGTCTGTATTAACGTCTAAACAAGCTCAATTTCCAAATCCTGTTTATAACAATCAATTGATTCAATTATAAATCCTAAGAACATAGATCTAGGTGATCAAACAATAAATATGTCATGAAGTTCTTGGAAATTGAATTAAATGAAGAAAACTAGAAAAACTATATTAAAATAGTAATTCAAAATATTAATAATCAAAATACCCCCTACTAGATTACATCCATCCCTCTAGTAGGAGATTTAGTTCCTAAACATAGCAATAACTAACAAACAAACAATAACAAAAACCATAAATATAATTAAAAGATAAATAGAATCAAGAAAAGGAAAACTTAGTCTTGGGAAGAAGAAAAGTAATCTTTAATCTTCATAAATCTTTGTAAACCAATCTTGAATCCTTGAACAATTGTGTTTTTCTAAGTGTTTCTAATGTTTTCTAAGCAAAATAAAACAAACCGAAGTTGTGGCTAATGTTTATGAGAGTTGTATATATAGTGTTCCTTCAAAAATATTCTAAAAAGCACTAAAAATCACATTTTCCCAAAAACAGGCCCCCTGTCGGCCAGGTGTCGGCCAGAAGCAGTAAAAGGGAAGTTATCTCAGAAGTCAGCCGGCCATGTGCCGGATAGAACCAGGATTTTAGCCTAACTTGTAAGAGGCATATCTTAGTTGTATGAACTTCAAATTGAGAAATTCTTGAGCCTAAAATCAATTTCAAGAAGTCTAGTTTAATTTCTATGTTTTAAGATTTCTCTAATTCAATCTTCTTATTTCCCAAAAAGCCCTTTACATTTCAGTGCTACAGCTGAGATAGCTTTTAAAGTACTTCCCGGAGTTTAGCTTGCATCTCCTTCGTTCTAGCACCAATTGAGCTGATTTCTTTTGCAAATGAAATTAAATTCAATCCACTTATGCTCTGGAGCTTTTCAACTCAAAACTCATTCCACATCAAATGTTCCAAGCTCCCAAAGTTTGCCAAATCGCGAAACCATAGCTCCTTTAAGCTCTAAACCTCAAGTGTTGCCTTTAGCTTTTAACCCTTCAAAGCACCATACCTAAAATGATTTCACACCAAAACAAGTATAAATCACCCTTGAAAATATAAGAACCATGAATAAATTAGATTGATACGTGTATGATGCAAATATAAGAGAATTATACAATTTATGCTCTAAATGAACTCAAATTCCCCTAACCTTGTAAGTTAACAATAAATAACAAATATAGAAGCTAAAACCACTCAAATGTATAAGGAATTGAATTAAAACCCAATAAAATATATAGAATAATAACCGGTTATCAAATTACCCCACACTTAAGCTTTTGCTTGTCCTCAAGCAAATTGAATCAATACTTAAAATCATTGAATCCATGCA